>ML338666.1:0-51452 GCA_005239505.1 Nicotiana paniculata
ATTACTTGTCGACCACGTACACTTGCGTGTGCATTGGGAAATCAACCAACAAGTTTTTGGTTTATTACATTCTCCTATATTCCACGAACTAATTTCTTCCCTTGTCTTTCTTTTATGTCTTTCATGGTTTACCTTAATACTGTATTTACTGATTTTACATATTTACCATGCAAATACTTGACAATGTGTTATTATCTCTGCATAAAGTATGTTCCACATCATACTCCACTCGTGCTAATTATCAACATAACGGAACTTGATGAGTGTCCGCACTCTTCCAAAATTACCCATTTAAATCGGAAAGGCTTATTTATGGTAGACTAGTCGATTAGTGGTGCAGTCGACGGTCCCTTGCCTTTCCGTCTCAGGTAGTCCATTTAAGAGTACCAGTCTAGGCCATTTTAAAAACCTTATTCCAATATCAATTGTACATGCATCATGTTAAACCTAGTACGGGTTAGAACGTTGTTACGTGATATCCCGCTAAGATAAGCCTTGTCCAAAGTCCGACGGGATTTCCACAATTCCAATGGACACCATCATGTTATGTGCATTACTTGGAGAAAACATGCCAATATGTTGATCATTAGCGTGTAAATACTCGAATCTGGAGGGGGTCAGGGATAACCTTATGTGTTTGCAGAGAATGAAGCAAGAAATCCCCAAGTTTGGCATGGTCCAAAACATCCCACCTTTGTTGCTTGATTGGTGGAAAAATCTCGCGCCTAGAAACAAGAATCACGTGATAAGGGTCCTTGGTAATTTACCGTCCTTTCTAATCATCCGGCCAAATAGAGCATTGATTGAGGCCACCACTATATTGTGAGATGAGAAAAGGACTGTCTTGCGCTTTGGCGACATAAAAATGACTCCTCTCCTAGAAGAAATAGGAGGCTTCGCTAACCTGTCATGGGATAGTCCAGGTTTATTAGTGCCAGAGAATCGCACCCCCCGCGAATGCTGGGTTTCAAGAAAAATGGTGAATTGCTTTGCTTGAAGAAGTCATACATCCCATTTGAATTCTTTTATGAACTTTATGGACACAGCAAGTCATATCGCCTTCATCGTGATGAACTTTCCATTACTTCCTTGGGTTGGACGCACCGTCGAGTTTATGTGTTCACTGTCTGTTTCTTGGGGTTGTTGATATTTTCAATGAAATGGGGAAGGATCCACACTCGTCTAGCCATGGTCGCCACGACCCTAATGGAAGGAATCGAAGGACAAACCTATACTATTGTCCCCATGATGTTGGCTGAAATGTACCACGCTCTAGATCGGTTCAAGCAGGGATTCGGGCACTTCGAACGTTGTAATCTGTACTACAAGTTTGGTTGTTAGAATATTTCTAGAGGGGAGAATATCGCCAAGAGCTTCTGCGACGACCATTGAATGAATACATAGCTTACCATCACCCAAAGATAATGACATTTATCCGAGAGAGGTTTGCACAACCGGGAAATGTTGTGAGTTGGGTGTGTTTCTTCAGCAATCTGACCGATGAAAAGGTACATTGGATGTTTCAATGGTTCCCTAGAAGTGAGTTCATCATCAGATCAAGACAGACTACTCATCTAGTGCTGATCGGGCTAAGGGGAATCTATCCTTACGCTCCTATAAGAGTAATGAGGCAAGCGGGAAGAAAACAAGTTATACCTCGGGTTTCCAACATGGTCCAGTACAAAGCAGATTCTAAAGGGGACGTCATCCCATTCAAGTTTGAGGCACAACATATGTGGAATCAGAAGGTCATTGTGGAAAAGGATACTGTTGAGCTAGACAGGTATCATGCCGGCCATGTGTACTTCTACCCATCATGGTTGGTAGACGATATAGCAGGAGACGTCAAGCCAGGAATTAATATGAAAAACAAGATCATAGATGACGTTGCCGAAGCACAAGTCAAGTATAGTATGTTGCGGAAAAGGGTCTTAGAGTCTGAAGTTAGGCATTTGGAACAACACAAAGTGGATATGGAAGAAATCAATGAATGGAGAGAAATTTCTACTAAGTCAACACAGAGATTGGAATATTTGGAGCAAGGGTTGATGGAGCTTGAGGGGAAGATGAGGAAGAGACTCTCAGATTGTCAGGACACAGATGGCAGTAAAGGAGGGCATCTAGCAAAGGCTTACCTACTGTTGGATATGCGCGACTTGGGAAACCTGATTGATGGATCTAAAAGAGACAAGCATGGGGAAGGTCCTTCTGGGGCCAAGTAGATTAGAAAATAATTTTCTTTACTGCTTTCTAGATTCGTTTTAGATTTCAATTGTAATAAGGCAAATGCCATTAGTGACTTTCTCATTATTGTCGTTTTGGTAAGGATTTGATTCATTTTCGCATTAATTAAATGACGTAATTATTGGCATCAATTTTCTCCAAGTCTATGTGTTGCTTAGGCCTACCTCGGGAAAAATGAGGTCCCTCAAATTAGGACACGGATTTATTACATAATTTTGCAAAGCATCTTCAATATCGCACACATTCTTTCAATATCCCTTATTGACTTGGTTACCTTTTTTTTTCTTTTGACTATTCCCATTCCCCAAGGTTTGTTCGTGCATACTGGCATCGTCCGCATATCACACTAGATCCAGAGGTCCTCCACCTCCTCCTCCACCAAGTGATCCTAAAGGCAAAAGCAAAGGGAAAGGAAAAATGGACGATTTAAGTGGTATCAGAAGGGACAATGCAGAGAACGTTGAAACTTCAGATGGTCAAGTACTCCAGCACAGAATGAATTGGTCCTACGCCTGGAACAGAAAATAGTGGAGCTACAAGGAGAACTTGAGCAGGTGCGGAACTTGGAAAACCTTTCCCTCACCTTAAAATTCCCTGATATCAACCAACAAAACACAAATGCCCAAACCCGACACCTCCCCAAAACACACAAAACCAAAATCCACCACCAAACCCTCCCGCGCCACATCAATACACCATACCTCCTCAGAACCATAACCCTCCACCAGTACCTACTCCTCCACAACACTATCACCATCCAACTCAATACCCATAAACCACCAATTACCACACTCCTCAAAATGCACCGCAACCTACTCCTGATCCCCAAAACTCAACCAATGACAACCATTACGCCCAGATTCCCGGAGTCCACCAAAATAATCTCATATATGTGGAAACTTTACCCCACACCCCACAACAAACCCTATACATACCAGAATCCACCGAGAAGGATCTGCTCATCAAGAACATGACGGAAGAACTCAAAAGCTCACTAGAAGAGTTCAGAGTGTCGAAGGTTGCAAAGGGCATTGAGGTTTTAAATTATGAGGACTTGTGTATTCAACTAGATGTAGAACTGTCGGAGGGTTACAAACCTCCCAAGTTCGAAATGTTCGACGGAACTGGTAATCTGAAAGTGCATCTAAGAACATATTGTGACAAACTTGTAGGGGTTGGCAAAGATGAACTAATTCATATGAAGTTGTTCATGAGGAGCCTCACCGGAGATGCATTGTATTGGTACCTCAGTCAGAACCCAAAGAAGTGGGTTAATTGGATGAGCATGGCATCAGATACCTCCACCCACATACCAGCTTGCACCCCCAAGATACCAACAATCTGCCACCACCTACCACACTTATAACGCCCAACGCACATATTATCACTCGCCACCACCAGCCCGCTAAAATTACTATTACATCCCGCATTCTCATACATTAAAGTTTCGTCGTAAGTTAATCAACGTAAGTTCGGGAATGGTATTATTTTTAGATTATAAGTATTATGCTATTTCAACAAGTGATAAGTAAATTCGTGAAGGTGAGAGGGGAAGCAAGTCAAAGAAAATAAATTTTCATCCTAGTTTGGCATGTTGGGATAAAATACGGCCCGAGCTAAAATATTCGGTATTTATGGACTATCGCCATACAAGATACCACATGACCATGATAGTAAAGTGTATGAGGTATGTGAAAAAAGAGTAGTATTTTAAGTAAGTGGAAATATTTCTTAATTATGTGGATTGATTAATTATTGGATAATGAAATATTACCTAGTTAATTAATAATTAGTGGTGGATTAATTAAAATATTTGGATAAAGACTAAAGCAAAAAGAGATCAATAATTTTGGATGACTCTTAATCTATGTTGGATTAACGTGGCAGCACGCCACTACATCAACCATATGACTCTTAGTCTTTGTTAAATAGGTGGCACCTAATTTGTTATATACAAAACATTCACTTTCTAACCTTTTCAATACAAATCAGTTTTTCAATACATCAGATTCCTACAAGACATTTCCCTTCCAACCTTTTCAATACAAATTAGATTTTCAATACAAATCAGATTCTAGTAACGCGACTTCTCACAAAATTCCTACAAGTTCTTGAAAATTCCTAAAACAACACCACAACGTGATTTCTTCAACCAACGAGATTTCTTAGCACATTAGCAACGTGAGATTTTACGATTCTAAAGAAGTGCGGTGCAATCTTTCTCAAGCATATCATACGGATTTTCCCCTACTTCGATCTGCCATTACGTGTTGCCGCAATTGGCGTATGTTAGAGAGATTTTCAAGAGAATCGGATCAGGTATGTTAAGTCTAAGACCTTTCTTCATTTTGGCATGATCTCGTAATTACACGAGTTTAATAAAGAGTCATAAAGAAAACTTCATATCCCGGAATTTACGTATATTTTCCTAGTCTTGTAAGTTACAATATTCTCCTTATCGAGACTACATATTCAATTGAGTATTTCCTTTTTTTGAGTCATGAGAGCAGAGAATATATATACAGTAATACAATATTTTCATTACCATCAAGCTATAATCTATGGACAGGCCCCTGTTGAACAACCTCTGATCAGATGGTAAGTTATATACCGAGCCTACTGTGGTCGAGCGCCTATGAGCGAGCCCAGTTGGTCGAGATACAAAGCCTAGTATGGCCGAGCACCTATGAGCGAGCCTACTACGACCGAGCAGTTATATATATATATACCGAGCCTTATAGGGCCCAACAACTATTTTACTTACTATAATGAGAGAGTTGAGTCGGTATCAGCAGGTAAGCATATCTTCAGATTATATTTGACTTCCATTTGCTTTCATTTATTATATTATCAGTTCAGTTTCAGCTTTCAGTATATTTCCTTATATACTCGGTACATTATTTCATACTGACATCCCTATTCTGTGGGCGCTGCATTTCATGCGTGCAGGTTCAAACAGACAGACGGGTAGACCTCCTCATTAAGTGTTGCCCGAGTTCAGCTTGATCAGTAAGCTCCATGCCTTTCAGAGTTTTCGGGTCTAGAGCTTTACATACATCTTGTTTATATATGTACATATGTTATGAGTAGGTCGGGGAGATGTTCCGATCACAGTATATCCACCTGTAGAGGCTTGTAGACATATCCTGCCAGTTAGTGTAGTATGTTGGGTTGGTAGGCCTTTTATGTATATTTTGTTTGTTTGCTAGCTGTAGTAGTTATGACGGCCTTGTCGGCCCAGCTTTATATTAATATTTAGTCAGCATTCGCAGTTGTCTTGTAATGTGGTCCATGGCCAAAGTATGACATCATATGTTCAGAGTTCCTTAGTCGAAAGTTGGTATACAAGGATAGATTAGGCACCGAGTGCAGGTCTCGCCCCCAGGTTCGGGGCGTGACAAAAATGGTATCAGAGCAATTTCGTCCTACGGAATCTACAAGCTGTGTCTAGTAGAGTCTTGTTTATGGGTGTGTTGTACACCACACTTATAAACAGGAGGCTACAGGGCATTTTGGACTGTCACTCTTTCTTCTTACTCTAGATCGTGTGGTAGAGCTCATTTATAAGAATTCAAGCTCCTAACTTTTATTTTATCTGTAATATGACGATACCTCCAGTTGGTAAGGGATTGAATGCGGATATGGAAGAGTTGAGTCAGAGGAACTAGATTTTTCATGATGCTTATGATGAGAAAATGTAAGGTCTTCAGTAGATCACGTATGTACTAAGACGTGTAAGTCTCTTGATAAGGAGCCTTAAGGCAAGGATATCTATCCACCCCTATAGTGAAAGGCAATGAGAGATTTAAAAGATAGTACAAGTTTCAACAAGTAAAAGAAGCAAGGTGAAGAAGGGTGCGAGGCGCCAGTTAATGAAGACAATCATTATTTAGCATTCAGGACGGGAGATAAGCATTTTGAGTTACCTTCAACGGTAGCGAGGTATGTACAGTGGCCACACCCATATCATTTATGTCCTATAGAAGTTAACAAAAGTAGTATAACAGAAGGACGGATATCAGGATCTGGCTGGGGTTAGAGTGACCCAAAATGGGGGATGAAATGTTTGCGTTAGTTGACATTTCCGAAGGATAGTGCAAATATGCTAATATATCTCCTTGTGAGGCACCCAAATGGTGCACTCTATACTAGTACGGCTAGTTATGAGTACTACAAAGATAGGCACTGGAAGCCTTGAAAGGGATAAATATTATCTTAGTATGGCTCCCGTCCCTAGTAATGAGAGAATATTAGGCAACTCGAAGAGCCAATGGATGGAGCAAGGGGAGCTAAGAGCAAAGGAATATCTTATTCGTGTTTTTAGAATAAAGTGATAGACATAAATGTTAGCGGAAAATAAGATGAGAGTTAATGAAGCATTATGATTGAGATGTGATACATGGATGACAATGGTGGAAAAAAAAATGAATGAAATGACAGTTTTACATAGTCTATAATCTAGGGAAGGAAAGGATGAGAGGTGTCAGGCCTGAAGACGACAAAAGAGTATAGGCCATAAGGTTGTATCCTCATTTCGAGAAATAAGTTCGTGACTTCAACGTGACTGTCAGAAGGAAAAGTTAGACCCCAAAGTAATAGAAATCAGTATGGGCTGATGAACAAGGTAAGCTAAACATGAATTAGGGACTGAGTAATTTGATAATGATCGGCATCATGAGAATTTCAGAGTGCGTTCCTGCAATAATAGAATGGACAACAGGAGAAGATTCATAATAAATTCAGAGAAAGGTCATTCAAGAAGACGCTTCCCTAAAGCAAGTAATGGGAGCAACGTTAAGCTTAAGGGACTGTATGTACCAGTTATACAAAGTGTCACTCTCACAAGTACGGAAAGTTTCTAACCTTGGTACAAAAGGATCACCGCAAGGTGGGTAAGGGTCATCAATAATGTGAGAAGACACCAAAGATAAAGAGGTAAAACAACTATAGGTAGATCGCCGTAGCGCTAAATATTAGTATTCCTCTAAAGGGGGAGTATGGAGTGATGTGGCGTTAAGTCAGAATTAAGTGGTTCTAGCAATTATGGAATGGTAAAGGAAGAATATGATGAAATGAAAAAGGGATGATATTACACTTAATCAAAGCCTACAGATATGCTACGATTCCAGAACATTATGCAAACACGGCGTCAAGAATAGGAAGTGAGGGTTCCTGCCCGAGATGTTATTGATGAATAAGAAGACAGTCAAAATATTAGTTCAGAAGCAACCCTACAAGCACAAGGGCGTGAAGGTAAGTAACTAAGGATAATTAAAGGTGAATACAAGCATCAAAAATTCCGTCGGGTAAACGATATAACCAGTTTGCAACTTTACAAGATCCAGAAGGCCTTCCTAAGTACTACAATGAAACACTAGCTGAGGAAATAAGGAAGAAGGCTTCAACCTAAGAACAGTGACCTAAAGAGGAAATGGTCATGTAACAACAATCTCATAACAACATTATATGCACTCCATAAAAAAATGGCACCTACCGTGGCTAATGAACAAAGAAGTAAAAATCAGAAGTAATATTCAAGATCATATGAGTTGTATGTAATTCCAATATGTGTGGGCACAAAGATAAGCTAAGTATGTGTCGCAAATAAGGGGCAGAAAGACCAGAAAAAGTAATTACCTACGTTTAAAGATAGCTGAGAAGGAATGGAAGGAAGTATTCGATTAATGATCCAGAATTGGTTACGTTATGAACGCACTTAAGGGTTCGAAGTATTATCCATGCAGCATATATGTTGACAATCATATAGTCGTAGAAGATTCTGGTTCAAGTTAAATGATAAAATTGAGCCCAGTTCATAGACAAAGAATCGAGTTGTTAGAAGATTGAATCATGGATATTCCATAGTATCCTTGAAGGGCTAAAGTAATAACTAATACCATGAGCCGCAGATCAGAAGATAGCTTAAGCCTATAAAAAGGTTGATCAGAGGAAAGAGGAAACTAAAGAATTACATCACCCAGGTAAATCAAGAGTTTGATTATTGGACCCAGAAAATTATGGACATCGTGATTGAGAACATTGAAAAATCACTCTTAATATCAGAGGTCCAATTAGAAGAATATCAGCCTCATAAGAAGTCAGTATAAAGCTCTCATTGAATCAGGTAAAAAGATGCAAGTATTATAATAGAAAAAGTTGTCGATGTGAATTATACATATATGGAAGAGAGGTCATGAAGGAGATAGAAGATGTGATGTGATACTTGAAAGTAAGTAAGGTAAAGGTGAACGACCTACGAGATACTCAAATACAGAAGGTTATGAATAGTCCATACTTCGGATAGAAGACTAGAAACGCGGGGATTCAATATCCAGGAGTGATAGTGGCATCGTTAGGTGGCATATCTTACAACCTATGGTCTCTAGGTATCGAGAGGTCTAGTTAAGAAAGTAAAAGAAGAGTTTGAGACGATGTGATGTCTCACTTGATGTTCCAGAATAACACAAGGAAATCTATGGTGCAAGGAAGTGGAAAGAAGGAAGCGAGTAGTATAAATGGATATGTAAGTCGCAAGCTAAAGTTTGATAGAGCGACAAGGTTTTAGGAAGACAAGAGTAAGGACAATAAAGGATGAGTGAGAAGGTAACGAGAAACAGATGAGTCCTCGGGATTAAGCCCATGAAAATAAGATAGATGATGTATTCTCTAAGTTATAGAAAGCTCAGTATAGCCTGAATGAACTCAAAGGAACCTAAGACTAGTAGCATTTAGAAGAGATGAAATGCTGCACTAGATTAAAATACCCATGGAAGGTAAATCGCATTGGGATGCTATGAAATACGATTGTGGAAGTATAGTGTCGTATCGCCCACAGTGGGTCAGGAAAATCACTTCAAATGTCCTACGATGCAACATGAGCCCTAGTGAGTGCATAAGAGATTTCAAGTTATCAATGGTATATTGTACATCAATATCGAGGTGAATCAACAATGGATGGACAAAAGTAACAAAACATGAGATGAGATTAGGTCGTCATTCTTAAAATGAACTGTAATAAGGAAGAATTGAAGGACTTGGATTTATATGTCTATGATAAGAAGAGAGAGAGTAACCTGTAATTGGGTAGCAGACCTCGATAATAATAAAACCAAGGTAAGAGTGATGGTATAGTATGACCTACATAGATGTCATACGGATAAATAACCATGTCTATGAAATAAGATATAACAATATTCGTAGGTTCGACAAAGTACCGAGCGAAGAACTTTAGTAACGGCTAAAACTCGGAGGAAAAGGAAAGAAAGTCGTGTAGGCACACTTACAAGGTCAGAATCGGCTGCATGATAGGAGGTAGAAACAGTTACGAGATTGGAAGGATTTCGATCACAAGTATGGGAATGGGATTATTTTGAGATTATAAGTATTATGTTATTTCAAACAAGTGATGAGTAAATTCGTGAAGGTGAGAGGGGAAGCAAGTCAAAGAAAATAAATTTTCGTCACAGTTTGGCATGTTGGGATAAAATACGATCCGAGCTAAAATACTCGGTATTTGTGGTAAGGTACCACATGACCATGATAGTAAGGTGTATAAGGTATGTGAAAAGTGAGTACCACATGACCATGATAGTAAGGTGTATAAGGTATGTGAAAAGTGAGTAGTATTTTAAGTAAGTGGAAATAATTCTTAACTATGTGGGTATTGATTAATTATTGAATAATAGGACATTACCTAGTTAATTAATAATTAGTGGTGGATTAATTGAAATCTTTGGATAAAGACTAAAGCAAAAAGAGATCAATACTGTTGGATGACTCTTAATCTATGTTGGATTAACGTGGCAGAAAGCCACTACATCAACCATATGACTCTTAGTCTTTGTTAAATAGGTGGCAACCTAATTTGTTATATACAAAACATTCACTTTCTAACCTTTTCAATAAGAATCATATTTCCAATACAAATCAGTTTCCTACAAGAAATTTCCCTTATAACCCTTTTAATATAAATCAGATTCTAGTAACGTGACTTCTCACGAAATTCCTACATGTTCTTGCAAATTCCTACAACAACACCACAACATGATTTCTTCAACCAACGAGATTTCTTAGCATATTAGCAACGTGAGATTTTGCAATTCTAAAGGAGTAAGGTGCAATCTTTCTCAAGCATATCATACGAATTTTCCCCTACTTCGATCCGCCATTACGTGTTGTCGCAATTGACGTATGTTAGAGAGATTTTCAAGAGAATCGGCTCAAGTATGTTAAGGCTAGGCCTTTTCTTCATTTCATGATCTCGTAATTACACGAGTTTGATAACGAGGCATAAAGAAAAATTCATATCTCAAAATTTACGTATATTTTTCTAGTCTTGCAAGTTACAATATTCTCCTTATCGGGACTACATATACAATTGAGTATTTCCTTTTTCTCAGTCATGAGAGAGTTGAGTCAGTATTAGCAGGTAAGCATATCTTCAGATTATCTTTGACTTCTGGTTGCTTTCACTTATTATATTATCAATTCAGTTTCAGCTTTCAGTATATTACCTTATCTACTCGGTACATTATTTCGTACTGACGTCCCTTTTTTGGGGGCGCTGCATTTCATACGTGCAGGTTCAAACAGACAGACGGGTAGACCTCCTCATTAAGTGTTGTCCGAGTTCAGCCTGATCGGTAAGCTCCATTCCTTTCGGAGTTTCCGGGTCTAGAGCTTTACGTAAAATTTGCGTATATATGTATATATGTTATGAGTAGGTCAGGGAGATGTTCTGATCACAGTATATCCACCAGTAGAGGCTTGTAGACATATCCTTCCAGTTAGTGCAGTATGTTGGGCTGGTAGGCCTTTTATGTATATTTTGTTGGTTTGCCAGCTATAGTAGTTATGACGGCTTTGTCGGACAAGCTTTATATTGATATTTAGTCAGCATTCGTAGTTGTCTTGCAATGTGGCCCATGCCAAAGTATGACATCACATGTTCAGAGTTCCTTAGTCGCAAGTTGGTACGCAAGGACAGATGAGGCACCGGGTGCCGGTCTCGCCCCCAGGTTTGGGGCGTGACAACTACCAAAATCCAAGACCAAATTTCGACCACATACCACCCAGACAATACACTCCGATTGCTGAACCCATAGACCAACTATACGAGAGACTGAAGGCTCCTGTTTATGTCACTCACATTCTCGTTGTTGCTATGGAAAACACTTCTCAGTGGATTAACCCAAACAAGACATGTGCCTATCACTCAGGCATGAAGGGTCATATCATTGATGAGTTCCGCACTCTGAAGGAAAAGATTCAGACATTAATTGACACTAAAGTCAAACAGGCAAAAGAGGCTACACCCAACGTTCGTAACAATCCTCTCCCGGATCACAGAGGTGATGGAGCAAATGTGATTGCGACCGATGAATCATGGGATTCGGAGGGGTCAATTGGGATCATTCGAGAGGGGGATGACCCTAAAACATCTCCAATCACTCTCATGCTTATCGTGGTATAAACGCATGCACCGATTGATGTTGAGGTAACTGCACCAGCTCCGTTCGAAGTCGAGGTGACCACACCCTTCACCGTAATGGTAGAACCTATGCCATCTTATAATTCTAATGTCATACCATGGGATTATGTTGCGGAAGCAAGAAGGAAAGGAAAAACGAAAATTGAAGAAACAGGTGCAGCACAAGGCACGACTAGAACCGGTAGGGTTTATACACCCGAGCACTTGGGAGGAACAAGCATAGAAGCTGCATCAAAACCACCTGTAATTGAGACCAGCCCGGACGACCTTTGGAGAAAAGTGCAAGTAAGAGAATACACTGTGGTTGACCATTTGAACAAAACTTCTGCTCAGATATCCATTTTATCACTACTGCAAAACTCCTAGACACATAGGAATGCCTTGATGAAGGTGTTTAGTGAAGCCTATGTACCCACCAACATCACCAGTGGGGAAATGGACAACATGGTGGAGCAGGTAGTGGAAAGTCACAAAATCACTTTTCATGAAGACGAGCTTCCACCGGAAGGACTAAGTCACAATAGGGCACTACATATCACAGTGCAATTTGAGGACAAATTCATCGCCAGAGTCCTGATAGATGAGGGCTCAAGTCTCAACATATCTTTACTAACTAATTTGAAGAGGCTGGGTAAAGGCCTGCACGAGATACGAGCAGGAAGTATGAATGTGAAAGTGTTTGATGGATCTTAAAGGGCCACAATTGGAGAAATCAACCTCATCCTACAGATGGGCCCAACCTGTTTTGATGTCAAGTTTCAAGTGCTGGATATATCTGCTACCTACAATCTAGTATTTGGGAGACGCTGGATACATACCACTAGGCCGTAGCTTCTACTCTGCATCAGGATGTGAATTTTGAGTGGAACCATCAGGAAGTGATCATCCTTCGATATGGGAGTAATCCCATTTATACCAATCAGATTGTTCCAGTCATCGAGAATAGAAGGAAGCTGGGTAGAGAACATACCATCGCATTGAGCGCGTCAACGCAATTGAAAAAGATAATTGGTGGATCAACAAGATAGAATTCATATTGTTATGGACAGGGTATGAGCCTGGCAAGGGTCTCGGTAAGAATCTCCAAGGGATCACCAAACTGGTACAACTAAAGCGTCATGGTACAACTTTTGATCTTGGGTATGAATGCACTTGACAAGAGTACCAGGATTGGTCACCTCCATGGCGTGGTCCTTATTATCCGCTAGAACAACCAGTGCCACATTTGCACCAGACATTTCATCAAGCTGACATGATGTGGGGGTCTGAAGAAGATGAAGTTTTAGCTGGCATAAGGAAGTTGTTTCTGGATGATGAAGACATGGATTGCGGTGTGATAGTTGAGGAGGAGGAGAAGTAAGGCCTTACTATTCAGACTGTGGAGAAAGGAGTTGTTCTCAGGAACTGGACTGCTGCACCATTGAGGGCATGTCGAGTTCCTGGTAAGCCTGGAAATTAGCATCACTTATTTTTAAAAAATTTACGAGCATCTAAGACATTTTTAGTATTTTGTTTTGAACATGTTTTGTTTTGAAATAATTGATTGAATCATCGAGTCGTACTTGTTTGAGGTTTTCAAGATTTTTATCAATGCATTGCTATTTTTAGTATTTATTATTATTCTTTACATTTTCTCTCTATAACGTTATTATTACTTATCCTGATGAACCTACGACTGTGACATGTAATGAGACAACACAACATAAGGATAGTGATTCAGAGGATTCGGAAGAGGATATAATACCAGAGGAAATTGTCAGAGAAGTGAAAAACTTTGAAAACAATCCTAAGTCTAATTTGGATGAGACTGAGACAGTTAACTAAGGAGATTCTGAAACAGTCAAGGAAACACATATAAGCATCCATCTGTCACCGTCAGAGAAGGAAGAATACATCTGGTTCCTGAAAGTATGAAGATATTCTTGCATGGTCCTACGATGATATGACCGATTTGAGCTCATACATCGTGGCTCACAAGCTACCTACTGATCCCATATGTCCACCTATAAAACGGAAACTCAGAAAATTCAAGCAAGATATGAGTTTGAAAATAAAAGAGGAAGTCACTAAGCAAATCAAAGCCAAGGTTCTCAGAGTGGTTGAATATCCGATCTGGTTGGCCAACATTGTGTCGGTTCGGAAGAAATATGGGAAAGTCAGAGTTATTGTGGACTACCGAGATTTAAACAGGGTGAGTCCCAAAGATTCCCACTGCCCAATATACACATACTGATCGAAAATTGTGCCAAGCACGAACTCCAGTATTTTGTGGATTGCTTCGGGGGGTATCATCACATCTGGATGGATGAAGAGGATGCCGAAAAGACAAACTTCATCACACCATGGGTAATGTATTGCTATAAAATAATGTCGTTTTGCCTGAAGAATGTTGGAGCCACTTACATGAGATCTATGACAACTATTTTCCACGACATGATACACAAGTAAATAGAGGTGGATATAGATGACGTCATCACCAAATACAGAAAAAGCACAAATCATATAGCATACTTAAAGAAGTTCTTCGATCAACTTCGAAGATACAATCTAAAATTAAATCCCGCAAAGTGTGCCTTCGGAGTCCCCGCAGGGAAATTGCTAGGATTCATCGTCAGCCATCGAGGGATTGAATTGGACCTGTCAAAGATCAAATCTATCCAGGACTTTCCACCTCCGAAGAACAAGAAAGATGTGATGAGTTTCTTAGGGCATCTCAACTACATCAGGCGTTTCATAGCACAATCAAATGTGATATGTGAACCGATTTTCAAAATGTTGAAGAAGGATGCCGCAACAAGTTGGACTAAAGAATGTCAGAAAGCCTTCAACAAAATCAAGGAGTATTTGTCCAAACCACCTATTCTGGTCCCACTGGAACCAGGGAGACCTTTGCTACTTTATTTATCCGTACTAGATAGGGCTTTTGGTTGTGTTCTGGGACAACACGATGAGACGAGAAGAAAGGAACAAGCCATATATTGTCTAAGTAATAAATTCACACCCTATGAAACACGGTATTCTTTGTTGGAGCGCCCAGCTGCGCTTTGACATGGTGTCACGCCCAAAAACCGCTAAGGTCGTGATGGCGCCGGACACCAGTGTCAGGCAAGCCAACACTTAATAGATAATTAAAATTCTTATTTTAGTATATTGAAAATCGTCACTTTTTATTTCATATAGAAAGATCAATTAAATTTACCGAGTAAACAACGATGTTTTAAATAATTCAATCGACGAATACATCCCAAAGTCATCCCAGAACCTAGTGTCACAAGTGCATGAGCAAAATTTCTAAGAAGTATACATGTGATACAATATTTGTCCGGAATACAAACTGGACAAAGAAATAAAAGTACAATATAATACATCTGAGGGAGACTCTACCGGCTGCGGATCGTCTCGAGAGGTGCAGCTCACCCAAGTCCCCATATCAACCGTGCCACGACGCCAAGCGAGGCCACTAGATATATATGCACCTGTGCAATAAAAAATGCACAGTAAGTGTAGTATGAGTACGAAAACAACGTGTACTCAGTAAGTATCCCGCCTAACCTCGAAGAGGTAGTGACGAGAGGTCGAATTTGATACTTGCTAGAGGTCAGTTTTAACAAAACCAAGGGTGACACTAAGCATGGATATCATAGATAATTAACAAATAGTGATGGGAAATAACAACTTCTTCCACATTTACAAACTTTAAATCTTCGTCATTTCAGTTGAGAACTTATATTTCAAGGCCAGTAAACAGTTAAAAATCTCAGAAAGTACTCAACAAATGTCATGCGCAAGAAATGCTGAGGGTCGAACGGCTCGAACCAACGATAAATGTAAATTGTGCATTGCCGAAGGGTCGAACGGCTCGAACCATAGATGCATCTATTACCCCGCTCGCGAATTAATCATGCGACGCGGTCATATATAAATAATAGAGTTACCCTGCTCGCGAATCATACATGCGACTCAAGTACTCATAGATACACACATTCACACAATAATTCACATTTTATCAGGAAAACAGTTATCCAAGGAAGTGATAGAATTCTCTTTTAATGGACGCGAAGATAGTATTTAAATCTTTCCAAAAATTCATTTAGCAAGTTCGATAAGGTTTAATTATTTCCAGATTCATTAAATAAGTTACAATTATGGCAAATAAAACATGCTTTTGGGTCCTAGACTACCCGGACATAAGCATAATAGTAGCTACGCATGGACTTCCGTCACCTCGTGCGTACGTAGACCCCACAAATAGTAGCACATATTCAATTATTTCACGTAGGCGGACAATTCCCCTTACAAGGTTAGAAAGGAGACTTACCTAGCTCCGAAGACTCATGACCGGCCTCCAAGCCCTCCCGACGACTCAATTGATACACCACGCCTAAAAAACTATCCAAATAACGGGCAAACCAATGAAAATATACTCTAATACTTATAACAATTCAATTTATATAAATTTCCAACTCCGCTCGGAAAGTTGAAAAAATTGCCCTCAAGCCCACGTGCCCGGATTCCGAAATTTTTTGAAGATAAAGATTACCCATAACTTTATGAATCAAAATATACAATTCTCTCTCAATTTCATGCTCAAATTCGTGGTAACAATCCAAAAATAAAAATTCTAGGTTTACTCCCAAATCCCATAATTTCTACAAATTCCCATGTCCAAATCCGCATATTATCGTGTATTTAATTAATAAATGGGAAGAAACCACTTACCTAGAGTTGCTTGATGAAAATATCCCCTTGAATCTCTCCAAAATTGTCCAAGCCAAATGAAAAATGGGAGAAAATGAGCCAAGTCCCGATTTAAAGAAACCCCCACTGCCTCAAGCACTTTCGCACCTGCGGAAAAACCATCACAGGTGCGGCTCTAACTCAACCCAGCAGCTCCCGCTCCTGCAACCCTCCTTTCTGCATCTGCGCCTTCACAGATGCGGACATATGCTCGCATATGCACTCCTGCATGCATCTGTGACTCCTTAGCCGCTTCTGCGGCTCCGCACCTGCGGCCAAAACCACGCAGGTGCGGTCACACCAGATGACAGCAGCCTCAACTTTTCTCAAATTCCAAATTCGATCCATTAACCACCCGGAATCCACTCGAGGCCCCCGGGACCCTGTCCAATCATACCAACCTGTTACAAAACATAATGCGGACCTGATCGAGACCTCAAATCACCTCAAATAACATCGAAGCAATGGATTGCAACTCAATTGAATCTTTATAAACTTGAAATTTCCAACTTCTACATTCGATGCCGAGACCTATCAAATCACGTCCAATTGACCCCAAATTTTTCACAGAAGTCACACTAAACATTACGGACCTACCACAACTTATGTAATTGGAATCCGACCCCGATATCAAAATTTCCATTTTCGGTCGGACTTCTTGAAAACTTCAAATTTCTAACTTTAGTCAAATGACTCTAAAATGACCTACGGACCTCCTAATTCACTTCCGATCGCGCTTCTACCACCAGAATCACCATACGGAGCTATTCCTAGACTTAGAATCCCAAACGGACATCAATAACACTGAGATGCACTTCAACCCTAACTTATGAAATTTCTTCCAAAATACTAACTTCCACAATATGCGCCGAAATGCTCTCGGGTCATCCGAAACCCGCTCCGAACATACGCCTAAGTCTGAAATTATCATACGAACCTGCTGGAACCTTCAAATCTTGATTCTGATGTCGTTTACTCAAAAATCCAATCTTAGTCAATTCTTCCAACTTAAGGCTTCCGAAATGAGAACTTTATTTCCAATTCGACTCCGAACTGCCCGAAATTCAAATCCGACCACGCCTACAAGTCATAATACCTGAAATGAAGCTGCTCATGGCCTTAAACTTCCAAACAACACGCTAGAGCTCAAAACGACCAGTCGGGTCGTTACACATGGATAGCTCAAAAGTTGAGGCACTACTTATGTGCCTACACCATATATCTCATATCAAGGATGGATCCACCAAAATACATCTTCCAGAAACCCATGCCTACGGGAAAGTTAGAAAAATGGAAGATATTGTTGAGTGAGTTCAACATCATCTATGTAACTCAGAAGGCGGTCAAAGGGCAAGCGTTGGTAGATCATTTGGCAAAAATCTTGTAACGGAGAATACAAACCCTTGAAAATGTATTTTCCTGATGAGGAAGTATCATTTGTAGGAGAAGATATCACTGAAGCATATGAGGGTTATAGAATATCCTTCGATGGAGCTATAAAATTCAAAGGAGTGGGTATCAGAGCAATCTTAGTGTCAGAAACAGGCCAACACTATCCGGTATTCGCAAAACTCAAGTTTCCATGTACCAACAATATGAAAGAATATGAGGCTTGCATCTTAGGACTCAGGTTATCCATTGACATGAATGTTTAGGAATTTTTGGTGATTGGAGATTTCGACCTTTTAGTATATCAAGTTTTAGGAGAATATGATACAAAGAATATCAAAATATTTCCATATTTGTACTGTGTACAAGAGCTGATCAAGAGGTTCATAAAGATAGAATTCAAACATGTTCCGAGGGTCCAGAATGAGTTCGCAGATACGTAATACACTTTATATTCCATGGTACAACACCAGACAAGAATTTCATCGATCCTATCCCAATAGGAATTCATAAGCAGCCAGCTTATTATGCTCATGTTGAAGAAGAGAATGATGGAAATCCATGGTTCCACGACATCAAAGAATACTTGGCAAAAGGAGAGTACCCCGAGCACACAAATCACATTCAGAAACACACACTCAGAAGGTTAGCCAACCACTTCTTTCAAAGCTGAAGAATTCTGTATAGAAGAAATCCAGATCTGGGGTTATTATGGTGTGTCGATGCCAAGGAAGCATCCATATTGCTCGAGGAAATACATGACAGAACTTGCGGACCGCACATAAACGACTTTGTTTTAGCCAAGAAAATACTAAGAGCAGGATATTTCTGGATGACTATGGAAACAGACTGCATCATGTCCAGAAGTGTCACGAATGCCAGATACATGCTGATATGATACGAGTTCCACCCAATGAACTCAATGCAACAAGTGCACCCTAGTCTATCTCCACTTGGGGCATGGATGTCATCGGTCCAATCGATCCCGCTGCTTCAAATGGGCATAGGTTCATTCTAGTAGGCATAGACTATTTCACAAAATGGGTCGAGGCCGCATCTTACAAAGCTGTAACTACGAAGGTCGTCACAGATTTTGTTTGGGACCGCATTGTTTGTCGGTTTGAAATTCCAGAGTCAATCATCACCGACAACGCCGACAATCTCAACAGTGATCTAATGAAGGCCATGCGTGAAACCTCCAAAATCAAGCATAAGAATTCCACAGCATACAGGCCGCAAATGAATGGAGTTGTGGAAACCGCCAACAAGAACATCAAGCAGATACTAAGGAAAATGGTAGATAACTACAAACAATGGCACGAGAAGCTACCATTTGCTTTTCTTGGATATCGTACCACGGTTAGCACATTAACAGGGGCAACTCCTTACCTGCTGGTCTATGGTACTGAAGTCGTTATTCCGGCCGAAATGAAAATTCCTTCTTTGAGAATCATACAAGAAGCTGAGCTCAGCGACGCAGAATGGGTACAAAGCCGCTATGAACAAACTATCCCTTATTGATGGAAAAAGGATGAATGCAGTATGTCACGGTCAAATCTACCAGAATAGTACGGCGAGAGCATTCGACAAAAAGGTCATGCCAAGGCAATTCACACCAAGGCAGTTGGTGCTAAAATGAATCTTCTCGCAACAGGATGAATCCAAAGGGAAGTTTTTACCCAATTGGCAAGGTACCTACATGGTTCATCGAGTACTAACAGGAGGAGCACTCAAAATTCTAAGGCAAGTCCATAACTTCCTCATATGAAGAATAGTCAAAGGGTTGCATTTAAACTGGGGCAGCCTTAAAATTCTAAAGCAAGGAGGTCGCAATATCTCTAAAATACGTCAGTCATCAGTTCATCTGAATTACTTGATAATACTATATTTCAAATAACTATATTTATCAAATGCACGCATATTTTTCGAAAACTTTATTTCTATAATAGCCAGATGTTACCCAAGGTACTCTAACGGGATTTCAAGGTAGGAGCAAAACAGGAAAACAAAAGCGCGAACCAACCTTACCCCACATAACTCACAATTTTTATTTGGATGCAGGCACAATAAGACAATGATATCTGCAGACACATCAAGTAACTACCTGCAAGACAAAAAATTATCTAGTGCAAGCATCTCTAGATAAGAAATGCTTTACTTTCTAACTATTATTCATTGTTTTCTTGCATGAGGCTAAGCATTGCCTCCCCAATTGCATAAGTCTAAGCATTACCTTTCTTGCATGAGACTAAGCATTGTCTCTTTCTTTACATGAGGTTAAGCATTGCCTCCCTAATTGCATAAGGCTAAGCACTATCTTTCTTGCATGAGACTAAGCATTGTCTCTTTCTTTGCATGAGGCTAAGAAATTCCTCCCCAATTGCATAAGTCTAAGCACTGCCTTTCTTATAAGATAAACTTTAATTACATACCAGGATCTTGAACATGATAATCTTACACAAAATCGTACAGAAAACATACATGAATCGTAAGCTATCATCGTGAAGTGGAAGCATTGATTGGAATTGGTTTCTCGCCCCTTACCCTAGCTTTCGTTACTGCCGACTTTAGTGATGAAAGAGAAAAGATAAAAAATACGGTAACCCTAATGGGTAGGGAGAGGATCAATTTATAGAGGTTCTCATTTAATCTGGTACGTCCATCAAGTAACCAATTAGACGGATGAGATTTGATCATAATTAAATATTAATTATTGGCCTTAAACCTATTGGGCCACATACACGTAAGAAAATAACTTACATTCTCCCACTTGGCCCAATAATCACATAATATTAATATTTAATAGTATAACCATTAGTTGCGCATAAAAAATCTCTTCTATAACGTCTATCATAAATACCATAATACGATAAACTACTAAATGTGAGTCATTGTGGTTATACATAATTTGTCTACATACTCCCTTTCATATACTACAACACTAGCAACTCATTGTACCAGGTCCATAAGCTATAAAATATTATGGTCCACAATAATGTCTCATTGAGACTTATCCTGTAACATCTCAAAACAATAATGTGTACACCATTATGAGAAACAGGAATCATTAATGTATATCAGAAACATATAAATGAGCTCAGAGAGTCAAAACATCATAAATACATCAATCATAAATACATCCAAGACCCATTCTATGTACATGTTCACTAAATATCTTTGGTTGTAAACCTTTTGTTAACGGATCTACAATCATGAGATCAGTTCTAGTATGCTCAAGTGACACTCTTTGTTTCTGAACTTCCTCCTTGACGGTAAAGTACTTTAATTCCATATGTTTGGCACCTTTGTATTACTTATCGTTCTTGGAGAAGAATACTGCTGCAGAATTATCACAATAAATTTTCAGCGGCTTGGTAATGGTGTCGACAAACTCAAGTCCTGAAATAAAGTTTCGCAGCCATAATACATGAATTTTGGCTTCAAAACATGCCACAAATTCTGCTTCCATTGTGGATGTATCAATAACAGACTGTTTGGCACTCTTCCATGATATTTCTCCTTCAGCTAGTTGGAACAAATATCCAAACGTGGATTTTCTAGTGTCAATACATCCAGCGAAATTTGAATCCGAGTATCCAACAACTTTCAAATGCTTGGATCTCCTATACATGAGCATGTAATCCTTCGTTCCTTTCAGGTACCTCAAAACTCTCTTTGCAGCTTTCCAGTGATCACTTCCGAGGTTACTCTGTTATCTTCCCAGCATCCCGACCGCAAAACTAATATCTGGTCTTGTGCAAGTCTGAGCATACATCAGACCACCAACAATGGAAGAGTAAGGAATTGATTCCATTTCTTTTCGCTCTACGTCATTCTTAGGGAATTGCATGAGACTAAATTTGTCCCCCTTTAAAAAATTGGGACAATTACTACTGAACAATTGTTCATGTTAAATCTCTATAGAACTCTTTCGATATAGCCTTTCTAAGACAATCCCAATAATCCTTGTGATCTATCACGGAATATTTCTATTCCTATCACATAGGATGCCTCACTCATATCTTTCATTTCAAAATTCTTAGAGAGAAAATATGTAGTCCCACGCAATATGCCTAAATCATTAGCAACAAGTAGAATATCATCAAGATATAGGACTAAGAATATAAACTTGTTCCCACTAATCTTTTGGTATATACACTGATTAACGGTATTTTCCACAAATTCAAAAGATGTTATGGTATCATTAAACTTTATATACCATTGTCGTGAGGCCTGTTTAAGTCCATATATTGACTTCTTCAGTTTACGCACCATTTGACCTTTTCCTTTAGTTTCGAAACCCTCTGGTTCGTTCATATAAACTTCCTCCTCGAGATCTCCATTAAGAAGGGCAGTTTTCACATCCATTTGGTGCAACTCTAAATCATAATGAGCCACCAAAGTCATAATAATTCTTAACGAGTCTTTCTTTGAGACCGGTGAAAAGGTCTCTTTATAATCAATGCCTCCTTTCTGATTATAACCCTTGGCAATAAGTCTGGCTTTGTATCGTTCAATATTTCCATTTTAATCGTGTTTGGTCTTAAAGACCCATCTACACTCGATTCTTTTAGAACTTTCTGGCAATTCAACAAGATCCCAGAATTTATTGTATTCCATGGATTTTAACCCTTCCTTCATGGCATTAATCCATTTGTCAGACTCATTACTTTATATGGATTGTGACAATGAAATCGGATCCTTATTAAGACCAATGTCAAAATCTGACTCTTGCAAATAAACCACGTAATCATCCGAAATAGCCGATTTTCTAACTCTTTGAGATTTTCTTAATAGCATTTCTTGTGGTTCATTTGTGTTAGAAATTTGTGAGTTAGTTTATTCATGAAGACGTTTCATCCAAATGTTGCTCTGTGTTGTCCAAGTGTTCTTCAACAACTGGAATAATATTTGGTATTTGTGCGGAAGTAGGCACATTCCTGGGTAATAAATTATTGACCCTCACCTCTTTTATTTCCACACTTTGATTTTCAACACTCCCGTTAACTTCACCATTCTCAATGAATCTTGCATTACCGGTTTCAACAATTCTTGAATTATGGTTTGGACAGTACAACACATACCCTTTAAATTTCTCTGGGTAACCAATAAAGTAACCACTTACTGTTCGAGAATCTAATTTCTTTTCTTGTGGATTATAACTCTAGAATCCGCTGGGCAACTCCAAACATGCAAGTGCCTTAAACTAGGTTCCTTCCTATCCACAGTACCAAAGGGGCCTTTGGAACTGCCTTACTAGAAAACCTGTTTAATAAATATACAATGGTTTTAAGAGCATACATCCACAATGATTTGGGTAATGAGGAATTATTTATCATGATCCTAACCATATCCATAAGTGTTCGATTACGCCTTTCTGCAACATCATTTTGTTGAGGTGTTCCTGGCATAGTATACTGTGCACATATGTCACGCTCCTCGAGGAACTTTGCAAATGAACCTGGACATTGTCCTGATTCATTATATTTTCCATAATATTCACCATCTCTATCTGACCTAATAATTTTCACATTTTTATCTAATTGCCTTTCAACCTCATTAACAAACACCTTGAGAGCTTCTGCTGCTTGAGATTTTTCTTTCAGCAGATAGATGTATCCATAACGTGAAAAATCATCGATAAAAGTGATAAAATATTTCTCTCCACCAAAATATGGAACATCAAAGGGTCCACAAATATCGCTACTTATAATTTCAAGAAATTGGATACTTCTTGTGGCACCTTTCTTACTATGCTTGGTTTGCTTTCCCTTAATGCAATCCAAACATATAGTAAGATCAGTAAAATTTAGATTCGGAAGAATCTCATTCTTTACTAATATTTCTAACCTTTCTTTGGATATATGACCCAAACGTTTATGCCACAAGTAAGCAAAACTTTCATCTAGTGAACTACGCTTAATTCCAACATTATATTGAACAGTAATAAGGGATTCAGAAAAACCAAGATCGAGTTTCAATTTATATAAACCATCACTAAGAAATCCAAAACCATAAAGATAGCATTCTTATATAAATTAAAACATCCATTTCCAAACTTTAAATCAAATTCAGAAACATCAAGTCTTGAAAGAGAAATCAAATTCCTAGAAACTAAAGGTACATAAAGAGTCTATAATAGATTAAGGTACGTCCAGTCTCCATGATCAAACGATAAATCCCTATGCCTTCAATTGGAGCCTTCATACAATTTCCCATGAACAAGAGATCCTTATTTGGATTTGTAGTTTGGATCGTAAGGAATCCCTGCAACGTAGTAGATACATGAGCAGTTGCACCAGAATCAAGCCACCAAGTATTATTAGGAACTTCTACTAAATTTGATTCGAAACATACAAAATCACTAATTGTATCTTTCTTTTCGAACCAAGCTTGACATTTCAGGCAATCTTTCTGATAGTGTCCTTCCTTATTACAGAAATGGCATGTATATGCCTTATGTTCCTTGTTAGCATCATGTGGAGCTTTAGCAGGTGCTTTCTTCTTCTTGAACTTGTTAGCCTTCACTTTAAGTTCTTTACCAGCTCCGTGAGACCCATGAGGTTAATTGAATGACTCCCTTGTTTCTTAAGTCTCGAATCCTCCTGAGTAAGCATACAGGACAATTCACTAACATTCTACTTATCCTTAATAGTGTTATAGTTAATTTGAAAAGGTCCATACTCAGGACGCAACGAGTTCAGAATAAACTGAACCAAGAAGGAGTCATTCACTTTCATCCCCAAGGTCTGAAATCTTGCTCCAATGTTAGTCATCTCTATGATATGGTTTTGCATACTACGCGACCCATCAAACTTCATGGTCGTGAGTTCAGCATTAGTGTACCAGCGAGAGACTTATCTGCAGAACGAAAACGTTCTTCCACAAACGTCAGGTATTCCCTGACACTTTCTGTTTGTGGAATGGTACTCTTAATGTTGTTCGAAATATTCATTCGCATAAACATAAGGCTTAGCATGTTAGAGCGTTCCCATGCTTTATGGAAAGACTTCTCATCTGCACTGCTCGAATCAGTAATGACAGCGGGCTTATCATTCAGCAGAGCCAAGTCAAGATCCATCACACCTAAGTAGAACTGGACTTGTTCACGCCATTCAGAGAAGTTCAATCCATTGAACACAGTAACAGACGAAGCATGCGAATGAAAAGGAATAGCTGCAAAATAGATAATACATGCTCACAAATCAATATGGATTCAACAAAACAGTCAAAGCATATCGCAATTTTCCTTTGGGTAAATACTAAGACACACTATCATAATTTAAATGCCATTTAGTCTTTAATAGGAAATTAAATATTATTAACCAAATATATATGTCATCTTTGGACAGACAATATATATTTGACTAAGAATATTAATTTACCTCATCATATTCACTATTCATAGAATAATTGATTCACCTTGGGTAAATCCTTAAGTTCTAGCAATAGTAAAAATTAATTAATCCACTAATTTTTTTTTAATTATAGGCATTTCATTAATTTCATGGATAAATTATAATTTTATGTATGCGAACCTTTCATGAACATGCTAGTTTGGTCACTTTGGTGACTAACAAACTATATAAACATAATTGTACAAATAAAATAAGCATCAGAAAATTTATGCATGTGAATATTTTAAACAATCTAATTTGATCACTTTGGTGACTAACCAACTATATGAACATTAGTACATGCATAAAATATAAATATTATGTATGTGTATATTTTAACATTCTATATAACTTTAAAATACATACATTACTCATTACACAGTATAAGAACCAAATTATAATTAATGCATAATGTGAGATTTCCATGAAACTTAGCATTCAAGAAAACCTTGTAGGAGTAAAACTTTATTTCCTCAATGTCCCTAAGATACCCGTAACTTTACTTTTATGACCTAGAAAGTAACAATAACTTTTGTAGTCAAAATCTTAACAAAATATAAACGTATTACAAACAATCTAGGCCGAAACTGACATGGGTAATAATTAGGGACAATACAATCATCACGTAAACAAACAATAAGTCACCACCACGTTCAATGAAAGGAATTTAAGAATATACACTTGCAACTCCTATTCTGCTGAATTGTAAGTTTGGTAAGTATACGTACACAATTAAAAAATTTTTTCTTTTTCTAATCTTACCCAATATATTCAAAGTCAATTCCTCAAAGCCATAAATCAAACAATATACATAAAATATCATCGAGGATTGAAGAAAACTGAATCGTAAATATAGTTATAGCAAAACTCACTTCTCGTTCAATCGTACTAGTAAACGAAGATTATCAATTCAAATATTCATGCTCATGATACCACATATAAGCATAGACTTTAATTATATACCAGGATCTTGAACATGATAATATTACACAAAATCGTATAGAAAACATACCTGAATCGTAAGCCATCATCGTGAAGCGGAAGCATTGATAGGAATTGGTTTCTCGCCTCTTACGCTAGCTTTCGTTACCGCCGACTTTAGTGATGGAAGAGAAAAATAAAAAATACGGTAACTCTAATAGGTGGGGAGAGGACCAATTTATAGAGGTTCTCATTTAGTCTGGTACGTCCATCAAGTAACCGATTGGACGGATGAGATGTGATCATAATTAAATATTAATTATGTGCCTTAAACCTATTGGGCCACATAAACGTAAGAAAATAACTTACATTTCTTACCTGAGACTAAGCATTCTCTCATCTTTGCATGAGGCTAAGCATTGCCTCCCTAATTGCATAAGGCTAAGCACTGCCTTTCCCGCATGAGACTAAGCATTGTCTCTTTCTTTGCATGAGGCTAAGCACTGTCTCCCTTCTTGCATAAGGCTAAGCACTACCTTTCCCTGCATTAGACTAAACATTGTCTCCCTCTTTGCATGAGGCTAAGCATTGTCCCCCTCTTTACGTGAGGCTAAGCATTGCCTCCCTAATTGCATAAGGCTAAGCACTGTATTTTCCTTAAGATTAAACATTATCTTTGTTACGCTATCTAAGACTTGGCACTATCCTCTATTCACCTGGGGCTAAGCATTGCCCTCATCTTGCACAAGGCTAAGCATTTTCTTGTTTCATTTTGCATAAGACCAAGCATCATATCTTTGCATTTCATGGGCTGAAACATCGCCATTTTATCCAAAGGCGTCATAGTTCGAAGGCATCATCCTCATAGCCGGAAGACACCATTTCATGGCTTGAGGAACTCTCAAATTGCACATCATTATTCAAAGGCATCATAGTCCAGAGGCACCATCCACATGGCCCGAGGATATCATTGCATGGCCTGCGAACCCCTTATCACATAATTCATGGCCCAAGACGTCATGGTCTAAGGGCATCATCCTAACCGTACAAAGACAACCTTCATGGTCCAAAGGAAATTTGCATCATGTTTAAATTGTCGCAATTATCCATATATATTTGCATGCATCGTGTTTTAAGTTTTGCAGGTAATCTAGGAAGTAACATTCTTTAAATGGGAGTAATCTTCGGCCTGGTTTCCTTTCATAACATTCATATCCCGCAATTGTTTCAAACATAACCGACCACCATCATTTACCTACCTCTTACACTGTGACCGTTCAGATTCTGCTTTGTGATACATCCATAACGTTTCAAATTCACATTCACGACTCCGCTTATAATAATATCCTACCCAACAGAACCTTTTCAAAACAAGCAACCACTCTTATAATAACTCCATCGGTTTCATTCACCATTGGATCCAGAACTACACACGGTCTGATTCCCCTGACACCGGGGATATGTAGGCAACTCAGGAATCAGAGTATTTCAAATTTCATCATTCCCACTCGTCGGCGAAAATTGGTCATCATTTTCTTTATCTGACAACCCTTTCATCATTCCCGGGTAAAGAGGGGCAACTGTTGATACCCAATTTTGCCCTCATATTTTTCAAATAAGTGTATATACTTTCAAAATATCATTTCTTCATCATTATTTAGTTTATAGATCTATGCAAGCATTTTTACTACAATTTTTCATCATTTTTTAAGACTTTAAAATTGATTTTCTTGCTTTTAAATTGCTTGAATATTTATTAATTACTCTCTCAAATTATTTTATGATAACTTAACTACTTACAATTATTATTTTGCATGTTTCAAATATTTTACTTCATTTTATGTAATTACATTAATATGTATAATCTATTTGCGCAATTTTGCAATAATAGCTTATCTTCGTACTGAAATGCTCTTTATTTATATATTTTTTAGCAAATATACCACTAGGGAGCCTTCCTAGTGGCTAATATATAAATAAAATCCCAATATGGGTCCAAAGATTACAAGATGTCCAAACCAAAATAGAAGTTGCATGAAGCTACTAGCTATTAAAAAGATGGAAAAGTTAAAGTCTAATGAACTAGCTATTACAACAAAATAAGCTGAGTGCTTCCTTCTCCTGTCAGTGTATGTGAATCCAATTATCATTGGTAAATACCAAGCAGCACCTATCAAGCTCTCACTAGGCTCCAGGGTATACTGTCCATAGGCTAAAATGAATTCCAAACATCTCCACCACAGAGTTGAAGCCAGCATAGTCTTACAAGTGTAGCTACTATATAATCTCCATATGCAGTGTACTGAGTTTGTCCAAGTATTAATCATATGCGTACTCATCAAATTTAACATGTAAAAGTACCTAGCTTTAGGAAGGCCTTGCAAGGCAAAAGCCAGGCTGGGGCAGGCTTTAGGCAGGCCTTGCAAGTTTTTTTTATATTATTTGTATAAAAATAGCATTTTATATTCTTATAATACAAAGTTATTATTTCTAAACATTTCAGTGTATAAATAATATTTTTTACTTATTTATTAAGCATTTTTTATAAATTATTTTCGTGTATTTAAATAATAGCCTAGCTTTAAACTAATTTAGAACCAAATTGGCCCAATATCCTTAGCCCAATGAACCCCTAGCCCAAAGCCAAACGACCCCTTTACAAAACCCGGTCGGTTCCCCTTTTCTGTGACCCGTCCCGTTCGTTTTTAATCCTAGCTGTTGATCTCTCAAGATCAACGGCCCCCGTTCACCCTCCTTCTTTAATTAACCAAACCCGCTCAAACCCTATCATTTTCCCTTAACCCGTTGCCCCTAAATCCTCTCTACTCTCTCTTCTTCTCTGAGAAACCCTAGCCGCCTCCCCTTAATCCCCTCTCCCAATCCCACTGATAATGGGATTCGACCATTATTTTCTTACCATGTTTGAAGACCTTTGGTAATGGTCGTCCGTTTTTGGTGTTACTTAGGTGCTTGCCTAAGTTTGGCAAGCAAGATCTCTTGAGATCGAACCAAAGTGGCTCGAATCTTTGATTTTTGAGCATTATTTCTTCTACATACATTCAATACCACGCTATGTGAGTCCAATTTCATTAAGATCTCTGTTGATTTGCGCTTTCCCTCTTGAACTAGGGTTTACCCGATTTCTCTCCTAAATTGATTTTTGAGCTGATTTTTTCATGCCTCATTTCCTTATTCTATGTTTGATTTATTTTGTTTCCTTATTTTTTCTTTCAATTTTTACTGCTATATAAACCCCTTCCTATTCCCTTTTTAGGACAGACTTTAATAGACATACTTTCACTAAACATTTTGGGGCTTTATTATGTGATTTCCTCATTCTCTTGTTTTGTACTTCATTTTGGCCGGCTGAAAGCCAAGGCCACTGAGATTCTGTTATTCGAACTCTCTTGGTGCGAGCATTGCCCGGAGTTCTTTCGAAACTCTTGGGAACTTTGACGCATTGAGACTCTAGGTTCTTGTGAAATTTTTGCTCTTTGCTGTTGTTCGTTTAACTGGTAAGTTACTTGACTTTCGCAATTTCGTTCTTATGTGTCTGTGATTTGCATATGTTCTCACTTCTGAAATTCATAGCTTAATGTGTTTCTGGGCTACTCCTGTGTGCAACTCTGCTAGCTTTACAGTAGTTTTAAGTCTCTTTAGCCTTTAATTTCACATAATGTCTCTAGTTCTAAAACATGCTTATGCCTAATTTGAGTAATTTAGATTCTCTTAAGTGCGTTTAGCCAATATATTCTGAGTTATTTCTGTGTGTGGCCTTATCATCTTTACACTTGTTTGAAGCTCTTTAGTATTTAATTCTACCTAAAACTATCAATTATATAATTTGAATGTGCTTCATCTACATAATTTGGACTTTCTTTAGTTAATTATTCTATTGTGTCAATACTTGAATGCCTACATTTACTATCTGACATGAGTTTAATTTCCCACCATGTTCTGAATCGATGTAATGGTAATCTTCCATATGTAGTGTGTTTTAATTTCAACCACTATTGGCTCCCCTGTTAATATGTACCTCAGCATGTTTTGGCTCATCTGATTCACTATCCTTTCAGTAGTAATTGTGCTAATCTGTATTTCCCTACCATGTCTGATGTTGTTTCGTTTCCTAATGTGATTTAACATGGCTATCTTATGACACTAGGATGCATACTTAGCATAATTTGGACCTTTAGATTTTCACTTGTTGGGTATTGTGCATCTGTGCATGATAATCTTTGCCAATCCTGCAAATTTGTTCTTAGCTCTTCCAATATGTGATTGTTTATGTGTTAAGTGCTGAACATGCTTCTAAATCTTTACTCAACTTGCTTCTAAGTCCTGTGACCTGATTAGCTGCTCTGTATGCTTAAAATTTTCTATGTCTATTTCAAGTTATAAGTGTATCCCTCAATTCCTGTCCCTCGACCATTGTCCACTCTACTTCATTTGTTACTTATGCTATCTTGAACCTCTCATTCTTAGCTGGCTGAAAGCCAAGTTTACCAAGGCTCTCACTGCTGACCTTCCTAGTGTGAGCACTGCTCGAGGTTCATTTGAGACCCTTGTGAACTCTGACACACTAGGATTTGAGTCTATAGTCACTCCCTGAAACTTGAACTACCCCGCTCAACCCTTTCTTTCTATTATCCGTTATATATCTAAGTTAGTTGGTTTAAATGATTCGATGCTTGGGAATATGGTTACAGGAATTGGTTTTGGGATCTTCTATGGATTATGGGTTTTGTCGATGAATATGGCTCCTTGTTAGAAGTCTGGGTATGCTACATGAGAATTGTTGAAGGCCCAGACAGTGTTGGGTATTTTTTTTGGGCATGTTGTGGGCCTATTGTCATTATTTGTATAACATTTGTAATCTTTTTCATTACTGGGCCTGTAATAACATTGTATAAGCAATTGGGGTGTTAGTAAAAGATGGGAAGTGGGTAGACTCTTAATATTTACGTATAAAGGGGTAGATAATATACCTATAGGACTCACGATTTACTTTCTATATATGTTATTCAATCACTATGTGCAGTATAGAAATTATGTCATTAGGGGAATCACACACACACGATATTGGCTAGCAACATGAATCCAAAATGCTGCAATTATGCTTACTGCTACGTGCTACTAGAAATCTGCCTATAGGAATAAATGTCACTGATTTTTCTTTCAATTCGCATCATTCGCTAGAAATCATGCCTATAGGATTCCGATTATTTTGTTTGCCACTGTTCACCTAGAAAATATGCCTATAAGATTAACGTATGACAAAAATTGGTTCCAAGTGTTAATTGTTAGAGATCCTGCCTATAGGGTACAATTACTCGCCCTAATTGTTAATGATGAACTGCTCAAACCCTGTTTATTGTTTTATGGATGCTATTGTTAGAAAGCATGAATAATTCTAGGACTTATCTCTAATAGATTTTACTATCCTTTACTGAGTAACCACCTAGACATAGCAAGTACAAGTTTAATAACTTGAAACCTGTGATCCCAATAATCACCTTGTAACAACTGTATAATCTTGTCTACAAGCAGCACCTTGCATTGAAACTTCCTGCATGTTTTAATTCAAAGTCACCTAGAAATCATATATATAGGGCCTAAGGTTCTTAATTCTGAAACTTCCTAGCCCCAACAGATGTTTGTGTGCATTTGTTGTTTAATAGCTTGTTTGGATGGTTGTTTTACGTCGTTTCATAATGTATTGTATTGTATTGTTATGTACTGTATCGTTTTGTCATGTTCTGTATCGTTTGATGAATACAATATTTGGATAGATTGTATCATTTTTCGTTGTTTCATGATATCATGCACCAGCAATATGAAAAATAAATTTGCAACATTATAAAAAAAATTATGATACGGGATAAATTTATTATATAAAAAGGTAGAGTAAATGATAAAATAATGTTATTTAATAATAGTGAAGGGCGAGATGAGAGAAAAAGACAAGATAACGACGCAACCACACCAAATCGGTCATTACATAAAGTGGCACATTTCGTCGTTACGTATCGACGGATTTAACGGTACGATACAATAAAATTTAAGTAACAACCAAAACAAACATCGTATTTAACGTAACAATACGATACAATACAATGAGTAACGACCATCCAAATAAGTTGTAAGTATGGAGGCTAATGTGAGACCTTAACTGCCTTTACATGAAGTCTTACGTGTTTTGTCTGTCGCCTAGCTTTTTCATTTTTTAGCAGCCTAGGTAAATTCTACAACCACCTAAATAGAGGTCCAAAACCTCATGGACCATACGTATGGGACGGGTAGTGCACGCATAGGGCACAACTTAGAATTTAATTAGAGCGCTTTTAGGTAAACAACTTTAACAGAGTAATCAGGTAGCAGGAGATGATAGTCTGTGCCTGCTGTATATGAGTAACTCCCTACCCCAAGGTAGTTGCGAAATATTATTTATGTTGCACAGGGTGATCCTTTAGGCTAAAAAACATAGGACCTCCCACTCCCACCCCCACCCCCACCTTTCCTTTCTATGTTTTCTATTAGAATAAGAATAGTTGTATCTCTATATTCGCATTAATATTTTGTAATAAAATTCTTTGACCTTTATATTCTATTTGCTTATTTGATCATTTAGCCTAATCCACATAATTATAAGTTCGGTCGGGACCCACAGTTGTGGACCTCGAAGAGTGCTTAACACCTTCTCTTTGAGGTAATTTGAGCCCTTACCCGATCTTTGATGGCGTTGACTAGTCAAATAGAATTACCCGCACAATAGTTGCCCTAACGCACCTCAAAAATTGTTAGGTGGCGACTCTTCTTTTAGAACTTTATCCCCCATTCTAAAAAAGAGTTGCCACGACGTCGAAACCCACTTTTGCGAGAAAATGGGGCGCGACACCGAGCAGGTATTCTGAATACTTCATGATAGTGAAGATGAGTTAGAGATAACGACTAATGATTCGATTCTGCAGATACAACAGAGGCTTGAGCAGATCGGACGGCTCGACAAGCAGGTGGACGAGATACGGGCCGAGGCTGAAGCTTTCAAGAAAAACATGGATATCATGGTCGCGAAAAAGGAGACTGTCCAAGCACAGTTAGATTCAGCCAAGACTCAGATTCAAGCTGCGAAAGAGAAAAACTCGATGCAGGCCGAGAAGATTAAGGAGCTTCAGTCTCAGCTGGATTCAGCCACCAACAAGCTCGAGGCAGCTAAATTTGAGGTGACCGTGGCCGGCATTAAAGCTGATGAAAATGTGTCCTTATTCAAAGTCGAAGTCGAGGCCATCCAGACCAAGTTTAGGAGCATGATAGATCATGCAAAATGGAAAGTTCGGAGGGAAGCCCTCGGGGATGCTCAAGCCCAGAATTTTGACATTGTGGCTGAGTTCGATAATGCCCAAGTAGAAGAAAACCTGGCTCGGAAGCTGGACTTCCCTGAGGATGACTCCGATAGCCTCAGTGAATTTGAAGATGGGGAAGACCCCGAGGACGGAGATGTTTCCTCCGATGGGGACCAAGCCTCTTAGAACTTAGTATATTATTTGTTCTTCTTTTTGCACTTTTTCTGAGGCATTTTTGGCCGTTGTAAATTGTTTTTGGACTCGGCTGATTTGGAGCTTGTAAAGAAGACCATTTTATATATAAATACAAGGCTATTTTCCCTTTCGGCTCTTAAGTTCTTTACTTTCTGTGCTTTGTAATTTGTAATCACAAAGGTTAAAATGCATTAGCATGAGATAATAAGGTAGTGTTAGAGGGTTCAAACAACCTTTGCATTTGTTAGAGTTTCTGGGACTTGATATTATCGAAGCTTTTCTCGAAGATGACTTTAATTTGCGAATTTGCCGAGGGTAGCCTTTTTAGAACCGATTATGAAAGAATTTTTTCTTTTTCGAATGCCTATTTCGTTACGGAATTCATACGTCTCTAAGCCGTGTTAAATTGTTCATAGCCTTTTGTTGATACCCAATTTTTTCCTATATTATTTTTGAAATGCATATATAGTTTCAAAACAATGCATGAGCATCAATTAATATTTTTCATAATTTCTGCATTTTCTAAGAATTTTTATTAATTTATCCAAGTATTTTATTTATATATATAATTACTAATTGCCGCAAAAATGGTTTCATAATGATTTTATTGCTTAATTTTTATCATTTATATTTACACCAAGCTTTAATTATTGCATGAATAGCCACATTTATATTTTTGAGTTATAATTGCAATAACTTTGCAATAATAGCCCATGTATGTATGATTACCTTATTTCGTCAGAAAATAGCTTTTTATATTTTTATAATATCAAGTAATTATTTTAAAATCATTTTTATGCATGAAAATCATTTTTTATAATTTTTTAATTATTTTTACAAATTATTTTATTAATTAATTGAGTATTTAACAAATAGCCCCTTTGAATTCATTTTAATTTCGGACCTAACCTGATTATACCAGCCCAATTACTTAAAATCCTAGCCCAATCCACCCCATCCCAAACTAAATAACTCTAATTGTGGCTGTTGATCTCTGAGATCAATGGTCCACATTACCCATTTCCTTTTTTAATCTAACCCAAACCCTAACACCCACATTTTCTCTTATTTCTACCGTCCCTAAATCCCTACCTCCCCTCTTCTCTCTAAAATACTCACCCTAACCCTAGCCTCCGTAACCGGAAAAACCCCGTTCCATGGTATTTCTCTGTAATTTTCGGCCCCTGCCGGCCTCTCACCTCTTCTGGTTGTTTGATTATGTTGATTTATGGAAGAATCTCGAATAGATTCAACCCAGATTTTGTTCAAAACCGTTTCATAGGCCTACCTATAGCCATCTCCGTTTGTGAGTATTATTTTCTCCGTGTTTATGGCTCGAATCTATGATTTTAAACCAGGTTCCTTACATCTCTGCCAATTTTTTTAAAACCCTAATCTTATACTACTCAAATTTGTTCAGATCCCTGTAGATCTGAGATATTCTTAAGTTCTTTTGCCATTTTTCTTTAAAACTTCCTGTGTTTCCTTACTATTGACCGATTTTTTTATCTTCTCTAAAAGCTAGGGTTTCATCCTTTTAAATATTTTGCAAAATACCAAGTTTTTAAGTGTTTAACCTTGATTCTCTTTACTTGCTCGACCGTTTCTCATGTATATGCCCTAACCCTAGGTTTTTCTGCTTATTACATTAATCACTTTGATATTTTCCCGTTATTGTTTATCTCTGTCAATCAATATATATTGACTGATTTTATTTAGGGTTCGAATTATATTTTCATGTTAAAATTAGTGCTTCTCTGTGATTTTACTTATTTTCCTTATTTGTGACTTTAATTAGTACCACTTGCCCTAGTTAGACTATTAGTCTGGTTTAGGGATTTAATTGACTCCTATATGGTCAGTAATTGATTCACTTGCCTTATTTGAATCCCAATTTGAGTCGTTAAGGGATTCTCCCCAATTTAAGGGGTCCTTTACGGATTCTTTTGTGTGAATTGATTGAGTTAATTCCTCAATTAACTGATTGATTACCTTGTCTTATGAACTCTGGTTTATTCTTTACCTTAATTTTTTTACTTTGCTAAATGCTATATAAACCCCCCCTGATTTTTCTTTGGGACACGAACACATTCAGAAAGAAACACACACACACACACACACAAACTCTTGCTCTTATTCAAACCTTTCTGTTTGCTACACTGTCTAGCCGGTTAAAAGTCAAGGCTAAACTATTGGGTTCTGCATCCTCTTACCTAAATGTTTGCTATTTTAACTGGTATGTTTATCCTCCTATTTTCATTCATTATGCTATGAAGTCTAACCTATGTGCTTTCATATCCATTGCTCTACTTCTATGCAGTTAACTCCATGTCTTTCCAGTTATTGATTTCAATTAACATGACTACTTCTGTTTTTCCTATTTATTTAGTTAGCAATAACTACTTCTGCGTAATTAAACTTCTGTCTTTCCTATTTGTTGATCTTAATTAGTATAACTACTTCTGTGTAGTTAAATTCCTGCTTTCCTGTTTATTGATCCTAACTAGCATGTCTATCTCTGTCATTAGGTCCTATTCAGTATGTTATGTAATTTGTCTGTCAACCTGCCTTTGCCTGCTTTATGTCTCTGTTAATTAGCTTGAACTCACATGAAATTGTCTTGTCCAGTATGTCAATATGGTTCATACATTCTAGCATGTTCTTATTTGATCCAGGATACTTATCCACTTGTTTCTCAACTAGCATGCCTTCGTGTTTGTCCTGTTTTATGTATTCCTGACTTTTATACTCCCAACCCCTGCTACCTTTATCTGTGTAGTTGTCTAATCTTTATTCTGACCCCAGCATGCTATATGCTCACCTAGTGATAAACTAAGTCAATCCTAGGCAATGTGAAATCTTGTTTAAAGTAACTGTGATCTTGTTCTGTCTATTTGGTTGACTGTTGGAATCTTTGTTTGAAATCAAAGTGTTGAAATGACTCTGTTTGTTCCTATTTATTTTTAAAAAACCAAGTTGTTTTTTCTTAAAACTATCTCCTATTTTCTTGTACTTTTCAACTCCTATTCTTAGACTTCTAGGGCCATGCCCCTCCAGTGTGAGCACTGCCTAGAAGTCCATGAGACTCCTCCGAACTCTGACACACTGGAGCTGGGTTTTTCCACACTTGTTCAATAAACTGTTTCTTTAAAAGGGTTTCTGGTGTAAGCATTGCCCGAGGTCCCTGAGGCCCTTGGGAACTTTGACGCACCAGAAGACCATTTGGTATACTAGGAGATACTCACACACTGCAGATTTGGTTGAAGGCCTGAATTTACAGGTTTACTGTTGGGCCTATCCAGGCTCCCTATAGCATAGTAATTTCATTATGTAATTCATTTATATCTGGTCTGTAATAATAATTATTGTAAAGACAGATATTGGGGTTATTAGTAAAATTGGGATGGACTTTTATATATAACTTTGTAGGGATTGGGTAGAAATCATGCCCATAGGATTGTTATAATTATCTATATGCATTAGAAACCATGTCTATAGGGCTTGTCTTATTCTTTGAAATCCGGTATTTTCACATTTGCATTAGAAATCCTGCTTCTAGTTCATTTACCAATTTTCTGCATTAATAATCATGTTCTCAAACCATCATGTGTGCATTAGAAATCACGTCCCTAGGAATTCTCTTGTTGAATTTGCTTGAAAAACTGGCTAACAACTTTATTCGCCTAGATATCATGCCTATAGGAAGAACATATAAAAATCATTTTCATCACTTAGCCGTCATGCCTATAAGGAATAAGTATAAAAACAGTTTGACACTTAGATATCATGTTTGTAGAGATAAATATGTAAAATCAATTTTGTGTTTATATTTCCTGAAGTAATGCTTGTGATCATTTTCAATGCATAGACAACATGCCTATAGTGTCTAAAAAGATAAAAATCTACCTGTTATAAATCAATCGCCAGTTTATTATTATGGTTTGATTCACACTTAGATACTATGTCTATAGGATCCTGCCCAGTTATCAACTAGGCAGACCTGTAGGTTGATTAAAGTTCTGAAGTTTAAAACTGTGTTTGTTTGACTACCTACAAACTGCCCAGATCCAGTAGGTAATAAAAATCAGTAGGCAAACTGATTAAGTATTCACTGCCTCGTCTTAATAAAATGATGTATATTCTGCTTTGTGCTCATCTAGATATCCTGCTATAGGATTTTAAATCGTTTAAAAATTATTGTTTGAGGCGTGCAATTGTTTGTTTACTTGTGGAGGTAAGTTTGATCCCTTTAATTATTCCTTATGTGATAGTCCAATTTTCTTTTGTTTCACGCTTAGTTTTCTCCTTTTAAGCACCATAGGTGAGTCTAGAACCACCTTAAATAGAGGCCCTAAGCACCTTCAGGGCCATAGGTAAAGGACGGGTAATGCACGCATAGAGTACGTACTCGAAACTATTAGAACACTTAGATAATAATTAACGGGAGGGTACTTGGGTAGTAAAGGGGATAATGATCTGTGCGCTAATACTACGCATAACACCTCTATTTGAGGAAGGTAACTGAGTATTGCATAGAAGTGATCCTATAGGCTAATAAACCTAGGACCCCTTTAATTTTCGTTTTAAAGTAATCTCTATTTGTTTGTTTCATTTTCCTTTAAAGACTAATTCGCTTAAATTAAGTTTGGTTGGGACCCACCGTTGTGGACCTCGAGGGGTTCCTAACACCTTCTCCTCAAGGTAATTTCGAGCCCTTACCAATATTTAGTAAAGTAAATCGGTTTATAAGTTATTTGCTTTAGGTTCCCTAACGCACCTTAATCCGTTAGGTGGCGACTCTTCAAATTCCATACCCCTTCCCAAAAGGAAATGAGTTGTCCCAAAAATGTCGAAACCCGATTTCGCGAGAAAAAGGGGGCGCGACACTTTTTAGTTCGGGATCTTCCCATTGGGATCATTTTCCCATTTTGTTCGAGCTTGCTTGATATAATAGTCCCCGAGTGGGGTGGCCGTGGCTTTTAGAGATCGGGGAGCTTCCTATTAGATCTTTTGTCCCTGAGGCCAGCTAACATGGGATGTTTGAGATGAATGGGAGTCCTCGAGTGAGGGAGCGATCGTTCGCATTTTGGTTAAGTATTTCCCTTAGGCTCGTTATAGTACAAAGATCTCTAAGAAATGTAAAGATGAAAGAATTTAAACATCAAATGCTTGCAAGGAAAGTACTTCTCTTTATTCTTGATCAAACTAGTCATACATACGTACATGTTTATGTTGGGGCTCGATCAATCTATGTGGGCACGGTTCGTTCTGACCGTTTGTCCCTTACAATAAATCCTATCTATTGAGACCCTCTTTTTATGAAGTATTTTCCTCGCTAGATTGATATTCGAAGATAATGTATACCCGAGGGTAGCCCCCTAGTATTCGAGGTTGATTGCAAAGGAACCTCAGATTTTGTTGAATTGACCTTCGATGACGATTCGTAATCGGGCTTGATTCTAAGTTAGCACGATTCATTGTTGCCTCGTTAAAAACCTCGCCGAAAACCCATTTGGGACAAAACCGGTCTAAGGGAAAAAGAGTGCAACACGTGCTTTAAGATCTAAAGACTTCATTTCGCCCGCTGCAAAATCCACCATCGACTCTTGTTGAACACCTGCAAGTGTTACTCTAAAACAAAAATGAAAATATAAAGGGGTCGTACCTTAGTAGTAGTATTGTTTTAGGTGTGATATGTTTCAATTGCTCGGTAGTCGTTCCTCATTCATCGTTCCGAGCTTGTAGGACTTTTTTCCCGTGACCTCAAGAATCTGGTACGGTCCTTCCCAGTTTTGACCCAATTTTCCTTCATTCGAATTTCGGGCGTTGAGGGTGACTTTCCTTAGCACCAAGTCCCCGACGCTAAATGTCGAAGATTGGCTCTTCAATTGTAGTATCTCTCGATATGCTATTTTTGGGTGGCCAATCGTACGAGGGCGGCTTCGCATTTTTTATCCAACAATTCTAGGCTCGTATTCATAGCCCGCAATTTGACTCTTCCATTGCATATCGAAACAAGATGCTAGGTTCTCCGACCTCGACCGGTATTAGAGCTTTGACTCCATAAACTAATGATAACAGGGTAGCTCCGATACTAGACTTCGATGTTGTGCGGTATGCCTAAAGAACCTAAGGTAGGATTTCCTTCCATTTCCCTTTGGTGTCGGTTAGTCTTTTCTTAAGATTTTGGATGATAGTTTTGTTGGTCTATTCGGCTTGTCCGTTCCCGCTGGGATGATAAGGTGTTGATAGGATTCTTTTGATCTTGTGTCCTCGAAAATTTTAGTCACCTTGTTGTTGATGAACTACTTTCCAATATCGCACACAATTTCGGAGGGCATCCTGAATCGACATATGATGTGGTCTAAAATAAAGTCTATGACTTCCTTTTCCCTAACTTCCCCAAAATTTTATGCTTCAACCCACTTAGAGAAATAATTCGTCATGAATAAAACAAAATTGAGCCTTACCCGGGGTGATGGAAGACGGCCAACGATGTCCATTCCCCACTTCATGAACGTCCATGGGGACAAGAACGAGTGGAGCAGTTCCCCCGGTTGATGAATCATTGGTGCATTCCTTTGGCACTTGTCTCATTTTCGAACAAACTATTTTTCATCTTTCTCCACGTCGATCCAGTAGTATCCGGCTCTGATCACTTTGTGGAGCAATGATTCAGCACCGAAGTGATTTTCGCAAGTTCCCACGTGGAATTCCCTTAGAACATATTTGGTATCTCCTGGCCCTAGACATATCGCTAATGGACCATCGAACGTCCTTCTGAGTAATGTTTCATCTTCGGTCAAGGTGAATCGTGTTGCCTTTGTGCGCAGGGATCTTGATTCTTTTGTAACTGATGGGAGCCTCTAATTCTTCAAATACTCTATGTATTTGTTTCTCCAATCCCACTTCAAACTTGTGGAATTTATCTCGGCATGACTTTCTTCGACCACCAATCTCATGAGTTGTACGACAGCCCTCGAATTGAGTTCGTTGTCTTGGACCGATGACCTTAGGTTTGCGAGGGCATCGACCTCACTATTCTGATATCGAGGTACATGTTGCAAAGTCCATTCTTTGAATCGGTGTAGAGTTACCTGTAGCTTATCCAGGTATCTCTGCATTCGGTCTTCTCAAACTTCAAAGGTTCCGTTAACCTGGTTCACCACGAGGAGGGAGTCACATTTGGCCTCGATCACCTCCGGCCCCAAGACAACAACAACAACGACAAGTAACCCAATTTGATCCCAACAGGTGGGTTTTGGGAAGGGTAGTCTGTACGCAGACCTTAACCCTACTTAATGCAGGTAGAGAGGCTGTTTCCAATAGACCCTAGGCTCAGGAAGGGCAAGAAGAAGAGGAAAGCAAGGAAGGAAGAAAGATGGAAGAGAAAAGAAAAAATAAAATATAAAGGATAAGTAGTACCAAATAATAGCAACAGGAATACAATACCTGAGGCGAACAAAACCACATAACGTAATAGAACTCTAAGAATATGAAGGGACATGCATGCTACCAAGACTATCGGTGAACAACTATAAACTACCTACTAACCTTCTACCTTAATCCTCGTCCTCCACACCCTCCTATCAAGGGTCATGTCCTTAGTGAGCTAAAGCAGTGCCATGTCCTGCCTAATCCCCTCTCCCCAGTACTTCTTAGGCCTACCTCGACCTCTTCTCAAACTCTCCATGGCCAACCTCTCACACCTCCTAACAGGAGCATCAATATTTCTTCTCTTAACATGTACGAACCATCTCAGCCTCGACTCCCGCATCTTGTCCTCCACGGAGGCTACTCCCACTCTGTCCCGGATACCTTCATTCTTAATAATATCTTTCCTGGTACACCCACACATTCATCTCAACATCCTCATCTCTACTACTCTCATCTTCTGCACGTGGGAGTTCTTGACTGGCCAACACTCAGCCCCATACAACATAGCCTCATATTCGGCCTCATTGTTAGTCAATTTTATAGTTCATATGGATTGCCTAACTACATTACCAGTGGGTGGTTTTAGCACGATGCCGAGTCCGGACCCCTTTGCGTTCGAAGCACCAAAGAGGGTCTAGATTCCCGATGATGTACCTGAGTTGACTAACAATTCTCTTTCAACCTCGGGTACGAGGGCCGGCGTGAAGTTAGCCACGAAGTCTTCTAAGATTTGGGACTTGATGGTTGTTCGGGGTCGATATTCAATATCGTACCCGCTGATTTCTATGGCCCATTTGGTCAACCGACCCGAAAGTTCGAGTTTATACAAAATATTTCAAAGTGGATAAGTTGTTACAACATATATGGGATGGCATTGAAAGTATGGCTTTAGTTTCCTAGAGGCGCTTATCAAAGCGAGCGCCAATTTTCTAGTTGGGGAAACCTAGTTTCAGCCTCACCTAACATCCGACTAATATAATAGATGGGGAATTACATACCTTGTTCTTCTTAGACCAAGAATCCACTTACCGCTATCTTCGATACTGCTAAATACAAGTAAAGCTGCTCGTCCGCCTTTGGCATGTGAAGCAGCGGCGGGCTCGATAAGTACCATTTTAGCTCCTCTAAGGCATGTTGGCATTCCAGAGTCCACGTGAAGTTATTCTTCTTCTTCAGTTATGAGAAGAATCGGTGACTCTTATCGGAGGACCTCGAGATGAATCATCCCAGGGCGGCTATGTGCCCCATTAACCTCTGCACGGCCTTTACGTTGTCTACTACCATCATGTCCTCGATAGCTTTGGATACCATGAAGCCGAGAAACTTTCCAGATCTGACCCCGAACGTACATTTCTCTTGGTTGAGCTTCATGTTGTACTTCTTCGGTATATCGAAAGTTTCCTACAAATGCTACAAATGGTCCTCTGCTCGCAGGGACTTAACTAACATGTCATCAATATAAACGTCCATAGATTTTCCTATTTGTTCTTCAAACATCTGGTTTACTAGGCGTTGATAAGTTGCACCAGCATTTTTAGTCTGAATGGCATTACATTATAGCAGTAGGTGTCGTACTTAGTGATAAATGAGGTTTTCTCCTGATCTTTTGAGTTCATCTGTATTTGCTTGTACCCAAAATAGGCATCGAAAAAATGAGAATCTCGTGGTTGGCTATGGCATTGATCATGCGATATCTATTAGGAAAAGGAAAAGAATTGTTGGGACATGCTTTATTCAGGTCTTTGTAATCTACACACATTCTAAGTTTGTTTCCTTTCTTAGGGACTACTAATACGTTTTCTAACCATTCAGGATATTTTACTTCCCCAATGGACCTTATTTTAAGAAGTTTGGTTACCTCATCTTTGATGAAGGCATGCTTGACCTCGGATTGTGGTCTTCTTTTATGCTTCACAGGATGATATTTCAGATCTAGGCTTAGTTTATATATGGTGATTTCTGGTGGGATCCCTGTCATATCGAGATGGGACCAAGCAAAGCAATTCATGTTAGTTTTAAGAAATTGAATAAGTTTTCCCCTAAGCTCTGGGGCTAGACTCGTGCCCAGGTATACCTTTCGTTCGGGATGATGTTCGGTCAATGTGACTTGTTCCAGATCTTCGACCGTCAGCTTGGTGGCGTCGTAATCATCAGGGACTATGAAGGATTGAGGGACTCCATAGTCATCATCCTCGTCAATCCCCTGCTTCTCTAGTTGGGTCGAGGCTAGTGTCTGTGGTTGTTACGTTTACTGGCAAGCTTTTGGTGGTTTTTCACACCATGTTGAAGCCGTTAAGGACTTGGGTCACAGGCACAACTTGATCCTGTAGGCCGAGCTGTTCTACGACTCTCGATCGAATGATGTTGGCCGAGCTACCTGGATCAATCAAAATATGTTTAACTTGAGTCTTATTCATAAGTACAGATATTACCAGTGTGTCATTATGGGGATGCACGATCCCCTCTGTATCCTCGTCATTGAAAGACAAGGTTCATTCTGGTACATAATCCTGAGTTCTCTTCTCCCTTGTAAATTAACACCTTGGTGTGTTTCAATACTGGTTCTTAAGGAATATAAACCCCTTCAATAATCATGTGGATCACTTGTTGTGGATCTTCTGCTCGTTATGTTTGTTTGAATCTCTGTTTCTGAAGTGGTTCTTGGCCCGATCGCTTAAGAATCCCCAAAGGTGTCCCTCGTTGAACAACCGGGCTACTTCCTCCCTTAGTTGTCTACAATCTTCTATCCTATGGCCCTGGGTGCCATGACACTTGCACATCCGATTGGGATTTCTCTGGGTTGGATCTTTCTGCAGAGGTCGAGGCCATCTAGTATCTTTAATTCGTCCAATATGATGTGATAGTTGATGCATCAACGTTGGAAGTTATATTATGACATCCGTAGTGATTCTTTGGGCTCAACATTCCTGTCGAAACCATTCTTGTTTCATGAGCCCTCGAGAGCTCTAACCTCGATCATTTCTCCTTTCACCTCGAATGGGGTTGCATCCAGGTTCGTTGTTTATCCGATATCCATTATATGGCTAGTAACGATCACTGTTTGACTGTGGTTCCCAGTCAATATCCTTTTTGACTATGTCGACAGGCCTGATAGGATAAACGGACCTGGAAAGAGCCCCTAACTGGTTGTCTTCGACCCTAATCTTTGACTGATAGAGATTATGCATATTGGACCATATGAAAGCTGGGTATTCGATCAAGTTCTGCTTTAATTGTTGTGAAGCCACCGAGATTTGTACGTTCAATCCTTGAGTGAAGGACTAAACGGCCCAATCATCGGCAACCGGAGGTAGATCCATACGTTCCATCTGGAACCGAGACACAAACTCTCTGAGCATCTTGTTATCTTTCAAATTTACCTTGAAGAGATCCGACTTCCTAGTCTCGACCTTTATAGCTTCGGCGTGTGCTTTAACAAAGGAATCTGCAAGCATGGAAAAATAATCAATGGAGTTGGGTGGAAAATTATGGTACCATATCATCGCTCCCTTTGATAAGGTCTCCTCGAATATTTTCAACAAACGGACTAGATCTCATCATCCTTCAGATCGTTCCCCGTAATTGCACATTTGTAAGAAGTGACATGCTCGTTGGGGTCGGTCATTCCATTGTACTTGGGAATTTCTGGCATGCGGAACTTCTTGGGAATCAGATTAGGAGCCGCGCTCGGGGGGAAGGTCTTTTGCACGAACTTTTTTGAATCCAAACCCTTCAAAATCGGTGGTTCTCCCGAAATTTGATCAACTCTGGAGTTATAGTTTTCCACTTTATTGTCATTTTCTTCAATCTTCTTCTCCCCTGATTCAACTCTCTTTGTCAGATCCTCAAGCATCTTCATGATAGCGGGATCGATCCCTGGTTCTGTTTGATCTTCTTGACACTGATTTGGCCCTATGAACAACTTCCTGTGATGGCTCGGGCTCGGCCCTGCTCGATGCATGGTTCTGGTTTTGGAGTTATTTATTGCATCTTGTTGAGCCTCCAACATTTTGATTTCACTTGAAGGTTGCTCCCGCCTTCTTCGCCGCCCTGTGCTCCTGACCAGTTGATCAAACGTCTCTGCGGATGCTATTCTCAGGGTCGACGGCCAGATTTATGTTAATGGCAACATGGGAATTTACGTCGATTGGGTCTACGGCCGGGGTTCCATCGAGGTCAAATGGAGGTACTTTGTTCCCTAGGGCGTCTATGTTGTCGTTCTCGCCGTGGAAACCAAGGCCATTGTCTATGTGTGTGGGTGTTGCTTGAGAGTTAGAGATGATGATCCTGGAATCCAAGATACTCACAAGAAGAAGTATAAAATAGTGTGTGTTACGAAAGTTAGTACCGGGCAATCATTGTTATCCTTAGCCCCACGGTGAGCGCCAAACTGTTTATCCCAAAAACGGACAACAATTGAATTTATATGTGATTTTAGGATACGTGATCTCACTTGGCACAAATTGATAAAATATGTAAATAGATATTAAAATTGACTGCAAAGAAAAATAGATCAAACCAAATGATATGTGCAGCTTTGTCCCTTGAGACAAGTTACCCTCGAACCAAATGAATGAGCAAAATAAGATACGAACAGAGTATTGAGAACTTAAAGAAAATTACAGTATATTGCTTGGAATTGCGTGAATTTAATGCCTTTTATAAATGATTAGACCCCTTTATATAGCAGGGGAGTTTTACTTATGATATATTTCTAAATACAGTAAGAAATCTCATGATTGCTAATTAATTGGCCTCATCTTGATACATGCCGTGATTTTCGTTGTGATCCTTGCTTGATCCCGGATCTTACAGCTTACCGTTACTTGACTAAGTAAACCTCCATATAAAGCGGGGTCTTATTATTCATTGAACACGTTGTAACACACATCCCAAAGCAATATACTATTATTTTCACTGTTATTCATAGCTCTTATTCTCGTTCATCAGTGCTAGCCATTTTGAATACGGATCAAGGGTGGAAATTTCATCAAGGCTGGAATTATCCTTCTCACATGGTTTGAATCGACTATATAATTATTTCTTTAATCTAACGTGATTTATAGTTTGTATCCAATTAATCTGCGTATCCTTACAACCATTTACAAATTTAATTGTTATCCATTTTAAACAGTTTGGCGCCCACCGTAGCGCTAAGGATAATAGTGGCAATTTGATATAAATGTTCATAACGCACCCTATTTTACACTAGTTCTTTGAAGTTTCTTTAATTTCAGGTCAAAGTTCAAAAAGTCGAACTCCCAATCTGCACCTCTAAATGCGGATGCTGAGTCTGGTCACCGCGGCGAGAATAACAATATGGTCCCTAGTAAAGAGGTGCCACCTGTCGATCCCATCGGAGTTCCGGTTGCGGACCAGATCGACGCTAACTCACATGTGGCCATCAATGCGAATCTGCCTACCGATCCTTTGAATAGCGTCCGCGGGGGAGTCCGATCAGCAGCCCAAAATACATATGACGGTGAAGGAGATGCGATCAATTTATGAGTGATCTTTGAAATGCTACAGGCCAAACCGACAACGATAGCCCAGCTGCAGAATCATAATCGCGCCCCCAGCAGAGTTGAGCCCGAGACATCCCGGGAAATCACTAGCGGAAACAAACCAATCACGGAGAGGCCGAGTGAAGCTGAACCTGGGACTAACCACGAAATCATAAAAATGCTCGAGGAATTGACAAACAGGGTAGAATCGAGGGAAAAGAAAATCGAAGCCAATGACAAAAAGGTGGAAACTTACAATTTCAGGGTCGACCAAGTCCCAAAAGCGCCACCGATATTGAAGGGCCTGGATTCCAAGAAGTTTGTTCAGAAACCTTTCCTTCCAAGCGCAGCTCTAAAGCCAATCCCTAAGAAGTTCTGCATGCCCGAAATGCCTAAGTACAACGGAACAACCGACCCAAATGAGCATGTGACTTCCTACACGTGTGCCATCAAAGGGAACGACTTGGAGGATGATGAGATCAAGTTTGTCCTGCTGAAAAAGTTTTGGGAAACTTTGTAAAAGGGATCTATGATATGGTACCATAACTTACCCTCTAATTCAATTGACTAGTTCGCTATGCTTGCAGACTCCTTCGTGAAAGTACATGCCAGGGCCATCAAGGTCGAGACTAGGAAGTCAGACCTTTTGAAAGTGAAACAAAGAGATAATGAGATGCTCAGGGAAGTCATGTCCCGGTTTCAAATGGAATGAATGGACTTGCCTTCGGTCGCGGACGATTGGTCCATTCAGGCCTTCACCCAGGGACTCAATACTCGAAGCTCGTTGGCTTCACAACTGTTAAAGAAAAATCTGATAGAATATCCGGCTATAACTTGGGCCGATGTACATAATCATTATCAATCAAAAATTAGTGTCGAAGATGATCAGCTTGGGGCTCCTTCCGGGTCTATTTATCCTGTCAGAGCTATAAAAAATCCAAAAAATACATTGATGGTGAACCACGATCAAATAGGGATTGGTATCAACCATACGATGGAGGCCGAAGAGGTAATGGGTCCGGACAAAACCGCGTGAGAAGCGATCGACGTCAAAATAACCGGGGACTCATGAGAAAAACGGTTTTGACAGGCCCATCGGGCCTAAGGAAGCACCGAAGTTACCGGAGTATAACTTCGACGTCGATGATGTTGCCATCGCATCTGCAATCGGATGCATCAAAGACACCAAGTGGCCTCAACCTCTACAGTCCAATCCAGCCCAAATGGACCCCGACCTAATGTGTAAATATCACGGCACTCACGGCCATAGAACAGAAGATTTTCGACAATTGAGAGAGTAAGTAGCTCGGTTATTCAACAAAGGACATCTCCGAGAGTTCCTGAGCGATCGAGCCAAAAACCATTTCAGGAATAGGGACTCTAATAAGCAGATCGAGCAGGAGGAACCTCAACACCTCATTAACATGATCATTAGCGGGGTCGATGTCCCCCAGGGGCCGATGTTAAGGCGCACCAAAGTGTCCATCACTAGAGAAAAAAGGACTTGAGATTACGTGCAAGAAGGAACCTTATCTTTTAACGACGAGGACACTGAAGGCATCGTGCATCCACACAATGATGCACTGGTTATATCGGTACTTATATATAAATCTCGAGTTAAGTGTATACTAATTGATCTAGGTAGATCGGCCAATTGTATTGGTAAAAAAAAGAGTTTCACTCGTATGATAATTCTTGATGACTCAGCCGGAAACGTGGACCAAGAAAAACATGACAGGTGGACATGATTCTATAAAGAGGTGCGAAGCAAAGAGATACGACTCAATAAACCTATGGAGTAATCAGCTACGAGAAACTCAACCTGATTGAGACAAGGAAGAGACACGGTCAGAATGAATCCGGACAAAGCTACGGGCAGATTCAGAGACCCTCAATTAATGACTCACGCATTACACAACCTTCATGCAACAATTACGGTCATTCTATGTAATGTCCCATTTATGTAATAATTAGTCATTAATGAACAATCATTGTAAGAGGTAGATGTTGTATTAAGAAATTTCCTATATAAGGGAATAAAATATAACTTGTAAGGGCATCTGAACTATGAATACAATACATTTTACTTTTTGTGCATCATATTATTGTCTATTTACTTACTCCTTTTTATTTATTATTCCTGGATTATCAGAAACCCGTGTTTATCCTAAAAATAGCTTTAGTTAAAGGATCTAATTCTTTGGTTAAACAAATTGGTTCCGTTGCCGGGGTGTCTGATAATCTTTGTTTGCTTTTCAAGTGACATCCTCTGAACTATGTCGAACTCCAACGACAACAACCAGCAGAGAAATGGAACCCCGGTTCTATCACCTTTAAGAACCCCACGTGGTTCAAGGGAAATATCCCTAGAAATATCCAATAACAACAACGATAATAATGATCAAACGGTAGAAAAATATCGGGTAAAGCAAATGATTGCAGATTACATAGGCCAAGATTTGCAAGAATATGCAAAGGGATTACCAGCGGCATCACCTGCATCACTGACACCACCTCCCAATAGCACTATCACCATGGAAAATTCTCAGTCTGGGTTGGTAAACTCAGCAACGGATGACACTCCTAACGAATCTCTCGAAGCGAGACCAGGTATGACTAATAACTCGGAATTACAAAATTTACTACTAACCTTGCATAAACATGTGCAGGAACAAAACGATCGAATTGAGAAAATTCCTGGAGTACCACCTGTTATCAAAGGCATTGATGTTGATAGATATTCTCAACGACCTTGGAAACCAAGAGTAGTACCCTTGCCTATACCCAAGAAATTTAAAATGCCTGATGTTCCTAAGTATGATGAAACAACTGACCCACGCGACCACGTGACTTCTTTTACCACCGGAGTAAAGGGCAACGACTTAACAAAACAAGAGATTGAATCATGTTTGAATCAGTCCTTGTCAAAAAATTCAGAGAAACGCTTACCAAAGGAGCCCTAACCTGGTATTCTTTTCTCCATGAAAATTTTATCGATTATTTTGTTGAGATTGCAGATTCTTTCATAAAACACACTCCGGTGTGCAAAGAGTCGAGAAAATAATGGAGGACATATTTAAAATAAAGCAAGGAGACACGGAACTACTCAGTGAATTTGTAGATAGGTTCCAACGAGAAAGAATGTAGCTACCAAGGGTGCCTGATAATTGGGCAGCCATGTTATTTGCAAGTAATCTAAATGACAAAAGCTCAGAAGCCACGAGGAGACTCAAAGAAAGATTGAGATAATTCCTAGCTACAACGTGGAATAATGTTTATAACATGTGCAGTACTAAACTTCGAATAGAAGAAGATACCATTGTTCGTTTGAAAGATGAAGATCATACCAGATCCAGACATTCTGAATCAGACAGGAGATCAGGTAAAAACAGGTACGATCCTTACTTGGGACCATCGGGAAGTGAAACTCGTCCCAGGTTTGAAAACACCAGGCCAGTTTATAGACTACCAAGTAGAGATGCGGGATCGTCCTCATCTAGATCCAGAAAGGGTCGAGATGAATGACTTAGAGGTAATGCACGAATTAGGGATCACACCTTTAATGTAAGTATCCCTGAACTTGTTTCAATATTAAGAAATATAGGTGATAAGGTTTGAAGGCCCAAAGAAATGCGGTCAAACCCAAATAAAAGAAATCCAGATTTCTGGTGTGAATTCAATAATGATCATGGACATAAGACTGCAGATTGCAGGTTTTTACAAGGTGAAATAGAATAATTATTGAAACAGGGCTATTTAACAGAATTGTTTAGTGATAAAGGTAAACAGGCATACATGAAGAACAGGTAGGATCCCCCTGAAGGCTCCATCTCCAAAAAGAACCGTCAACGTGATACATGGAGAAGAGGAAGTAAAAGGAATAGTTTGCAAATTAGCCTCGAAGGTCACAGTAACACACGGAAAGCGGGTTCGAGAAAATCCAGACATAGATGATATAACCTTTGATGATGCAGATTTTGGCGGACTAATGCTCCCCCACAACGATGCTCTGGTAATATCCTTACTCATTCATGACACTAACATTAAAAGAGTGTTGATTGATCCAGGTAGTTCAGTCAACATTATCTTGCTAAGAGTCGTGGAAGAAATGCTCTTGGGAAATCAGGTGATCCCAAAGGCACGAGCCATATCAGGGTTTGACAACTCTACATTGATAACCAAATGAGATATCGAACTTAGCACTTATGCTGAGGGAGTAACTAAAAACACCAAATTCCAAGTCGTTGATACTGACATGGCTTATAACATAATCATGGGAAGGCCCTGGATCCACGACATGAAAGCAGTACCATCTACCTTGCATCAGGTAATAAAATTCCCTTCAAAATGGGGAATCAGACAGATTAGAGGAGATCAACAAATCTCTAGAAATATAAATTTTGTGGTGCATTATAATAAAAAAATAGAAACGGAAGAATCGGAAGATATGGAAATCTCCAAGCAGATGTTACCCGCCAAACAGGTACGGAAAAATCCATTGACCAAACAGGTACGAAAGAAGTAAGTGTTCAAACAAATATGGAAGAAGATATTCACGAAAAGGTGAATCAAGTCACCACGGAAGATAAACTGGACCACACTGATGTAGATTCCATATCGGACGTCATTCATGAATCGGAGGAAGAGGAGCACATCAAAACAACTACGGAAGAGCTCGAAGATGTTCCATTGTTTGAACAAAAACCTGAACAGAAAGTGTATGTAGGCACGAGGCTGAGCCCCGGTCGAAGAGGTAAGTTAATTGATTATTTAAAGGCTAACGCAGATTGCTTTG
>MDKI01057213.1:0-22391 GCA_005239505.1 Nicotiana paniculata
AGATACTCCATAGCAATCAATGGGGGGATGTATGGAAACATTGAGGGAAAGAGGGGGCTAAGGAAAGGGGACCCAATTTCTCCATTAGTCGTTGTCATATGTATGGAATATTTCACAATAATTATGAAGCACGTTGCCACACTTCAGGGGTTCGCCTTCCACACAAAAGGTAAAGGGTTACAATTGAATCACATGTGTTTTACAGATTATGTGCTTTTGTTCTGCCGTGGTGAAGTGTAATCTATATTAATGATGTTAAGGGGGCTGGCTAGTTTTTCAAATGCATCAGGTCTGACTACCGGTGCAACTAAATCCAACATATATAGTGCTAATATGGATGGGCAAAGTGTGGAAGATTTGTGTGAATCGACTCGCTACAAGAGAGGTTCATTACCATTCAGATACCTGGGGGTGCCAATCTCAGCAAAGAAAATCTTAGTTGTGGATTGTGAAATGTTAGTTGATAAGATGTGTGCTAGAATACAAAGCTGGGGAACAAGAAATTTGTCATACGCTTGGAGAGTACTGCTAGTAAGCTCAGTGTTAATGCACATACATTCCTATTGGTCTTCTATATTCATTCTGCCTAAGAAGATTTTGAAGAGTACAACGGTAATATGCAGGAATTTCTTGTGGGATGGAAATATTAACACAAATAAGGTACCATTGGTAGCTAGTCTATAAACCTAAACAAGAAGAAGGATCGGGGATCATTAAATGTGAATTATGGAATCAAGCAGCGATTTCAAAGTATGTATGGAATATAGCTAAAAAGGAAGACAATTTATGGGTAAAATGGGTGGACCATATATACATAAAAGGTGATTCTTGGTGGGAATATCAACTCCTCATGATTGTTGTTGGTACTGGAGGAAAATATGCTCCATTCGAGACCAATTTGCAGAGGGATACATATAGTAGGGCTGGTTGTCAGCTAACGGACAGTACACAATTAGCAGTGGCTACAAATGGAGGCAAGGAAATGGAGAGAAATGGGAGGGTAGCGGATGGGTTTGGAGAAAATAAAACACCCCAAAGCATAGCTTATCAGTTGGTTAGCTATGCAGAGAAGACTTTTAACAAGAGAAAGGCTGGCTAGGCTGGGAATCTGCCAAGAAACTAACTGTGTCATATGCGGGGGGTGGGGGGCGTGAAAACAATAGATCACTTTTATTTTGAATGTCCATTTGCATTCAAGAAGTATTGGTATGGATGAAAATGGGGGTGCAACAATGGGAACTCAATGGAGTTTGGAGAATAATGACTAGAAGTGTAAATGGCAAAGCATGCAGACAAGTTACTGTCTCAATCTTCAGATAGCTTCGCTAGGTGATTTGGGACTTAGGAGTGTGTTCAGAATATTTTTGTGATGTCCGGTGTAGAATTAGGCTTGAATTTGCGAAAGTTAGCTTTTGGTGATTTCCGGTCGGCAGTGGAAAATAGACTATCGGGGTCGGAATAGAATTACAGAAGTTGGAACAGATTCATAATGTCATTTTGGATATGCTTGCAAAATTTCAGGTCAATCGGAGTTGTTTTGGATAGTTTCGGCATCATTGGTGGATTTTAGAAAATTCAAAGTCTTTAAGCTTGAATCTGATGTGAATTTGGTGTTTAGATGTTATTTTTGGTGTTCCGAGAGTGAAAATAAGTTTGAATGATAATTGATGATGTGCTGGTAAATTTGGTTGGGATCTCGAGAGGCTCGGGATTGATTTTGGATGATTAACGGGCATTTTGGCTTTGGAAAAGTCTGCTGTTTTTCTGGTGTTAGCACAACAGCGTTTTGTGCATCGCGAACGCGAGGGCAGAGCCGTGATCGCGTAGGGTGGAGTGAGGCCAGGAGGAAATTGCTCAGTGCGATCGCGGAGGTCGGGCTGCGATCGCGCAACTTTGGGGTTTGTTCATTTGCGATCACGTTATGTCAGGTCGCGATCGCGTAGGGTTGGCAGGCCTGAGTCTGGGGCCACGCGTTGTTCTTCGCGAACGCGGTCGATGGTTCACGATCGCGTACATTGAAGTAATAAGTAACCACGATCGCAGGTTTGGTTGCGATCGCGGAGAGTATATTTGGACAGCTGAGGATTAGTGAATCGCGATCATGATGAATAAAGGGACTAGGCGGTATATATAATTAAACCCTCTGCGACCATTACACCCTTTTACACCTTTTTTTAACGGGAATAGAGCTGGGAGGCGAGTTTGAAGAGAGGAAATTATTGTGCTTCATTGAGGTAAGGATTTTGGACCCTAAAACTAGATTATAGGGGATTAAGGAACATAATATCAGTGTTTAATTCATGAAAAATAGTAGAAAAGATGGGGTTGGGGCTTGAGATTTGAGGGGTCAAACAAACTCCGATTTTAGTATTATTTATATGTACGGACTCATGAGATGACGAAGAACATTTTGTATAAAAATTTTCGAGTTCTGAGAAGCGGGCCCAGGGGTCGGGTTTTGGCTAAATTCGGGTTTTATGCTAAAATTAGTACTTTTCAATTGGAATTCATTCCTTTAGCATAATTTAATGATAAATATCTGACCTTTATAGATTTGGAGCGCTCGTAACTTGATTCGAGAGGGAAGCGGGTTGCAGAGTAGTTGTTTGGGCTAGTTTGAGTTAAGTAATATCTTTAAATCCTATCCTGAGGGTATGAAACCCCGGACTTTGCATCCTTTCACAGATTTTTGAATGCAAAGATTGGAAATTTGGAAATATATTCCTTTTTAGGCAACTATTGAGTTGCGAACCCGATTTTTAAGCCTATGCTTAATAGTATTGATATATTTTGATATAATTTGGGCTGCAACCCATGTTTGGGGCCTAGTGCCGATCTGTTTACCCCTTGGGGGCTGTTTTTACAATTTTCCTCACTTGATATGTTATGATTTACACTCAGTCTTTTCTTGATAATTGTTTTGACACTCAGACTATTTTGATATTATTTCTTAAAAATGAAACATTGTTTTGGGTCGAGAACCCGGTATAATGATGGCCCAAGTGGCATGTTGAGAGTCTCTACTAAGTGAAGTTGCGGGCCAATATTGTGAGGATGTTATGATACGAGAGAGGCCGATGGCTAATATTCTGAGTGATTTATTCCATGATGTGGTTGGCCGAGGGCCAATATTGCGAGTGATTTATGCAAAAATGTGGCTTGTTATAGCGCTTGGGCTGTAGGAGCCTCTCCAGAGTCTGTAGACACCCCTAGTGAGCGCAGGCACCTACTCAGTGCGAGTGATTCCCCCGAGGCTAATACTGAGTGACTGTGAGGTTGCCTGCTGGGCTGATACTGAGTGATGGTGAGGTGCTGAAGGAAATTGTTACGAGATAGGATTATGGCCCGAGGGGCAGATTTATGATGATTTTATTGAGTTTTTGACTGTGATTCACTTCGGTTTTTTCCAACTGATTTTACTGAGAGTTTTACTGAGATATATCTAAATTATACTTGTTTCAAAGAATTTCTGGAAAATGGTTTTCAAACTTATGTATTTGATGAATACTTTATGGTGACTTGGTGTTTTACTTTTTTTTTTTGTGAATTGGTGTATATGTGTTGTGTGTTTCGTATTTCTCGGACAGGGATTTATTTTCATTACTACTGAGTTGGCGTACTCATCATCACTCCCTGTGCCCCTGTGCACAGATCCAGGTACCGGTTCGGAGCAGTAGCTGTTTTCGTTCATATTCACCAGCTTACGAAATTTTGAGGTAGCTGTTCACTATCCGCATCTTCTCCATTTCCCTTCCTTTATTAATATTAGTATTTATTTCATAGACATTGATTAAGACACTAGCAGAGTTAGTTTATTTTCTTAGATGCTTATGATCATTGACTCGAGTCTTGGGAGAGTTGTTTAGACTGTTAGATTATTATTGGGGCGTAAAGACTTAAAGAGATTATTTAATGTTTTGTTTGCCGCTTATTGTTGATTCTTGAAGTATTATAATAGAACGAATGAGTAATTAGGTGATGGTTGGCTAGCCTAGTTCCACGATAGGCGCGATCACGACCTGTTAAGATTTGGGGTCGTGACAAGTTGGTATCAGAGCGCTAGGTTGCATATGACTCAACGGTCATGAGAAGGTTCAGTAGAGTCTTGCGTATCGGTACAGAGACGTCTGTACTTATTTTTGAGAGGCTGCAGCACTCTTAGGAAACATCTCTATTTTCTTGAGCTCTTTCGTGCCAATCTATTGATTCTTCAAATCTAAACTCATGTTGTTTCATTCTCTCGCAGATAGTGAGGACACGCAATACCGATCAGGATGACAAGACACCAGCCAGACCCACAATGGGTCGGGGATGTGGTGGAGTTAGGGGACCATCCCACGCAGCAGCCAGGACAGTACCACAGGATCCGCCTATCATTTAGGATATGGTTCCCGTCGATGGTGCTCCAGCGGGATAGGCTCAGGCACCGACAATGCCTACGGTTATTCTGAGTCTTCAGGAGACCCTGGCTCAGATATTGACGGTGTGTACCAGTTTGGCTCAAGAAGTTGCTATGTCTACTACTGTAGCTCAGGCCGAGGGAGGCATTCAGACTCCAGCTGCCCGGACACCTGAGCAGGCTGCACAGGGTATTCAGGCACCGGGGGGTAGTCCCAGCCTAGCTGGTTGCCCCAATTTAGGACTATGTGGTTCCTACTATGCATGAGGATGAGCAGCGTAGGCTGGAGAGGTTCAGCAGACTTCAGCCTCCGACTTTCAGCGGTACAGAGGGCGAGGATGCCCAAGGGATTCTAGATAAGTCCCAGAGAATACTACGTACTGCCGGTATTTTGGAGACCGGCGGGGTATCATTTGCTACATTTTAGTTTGCTGGTGCTGCTTTCACTTGGTGGGAGGCATTTGAGAGGTGTAGGTCAGTTGGTTCAGCACCACTAACCTGGCAGTAGTTCTCCACGCTCTTTTTGGAGAAATATGTTCCTCAGTCCCACATAGAGGAGCAGCGCAGCCAGTTTGAGAAGCTACGCCAGGGAGCATTATCAGTTACTTAGTATGAGATGAGGTTTTCTGAGTTGGCTAGACATGCTTCAGAGTTAGTCCCTACTGATAGGGAAAGTATCCGGAGTTTTCTGGATGGTCTCACGTATCAGCTTCAAATTTTGATGACTAGGGAGAGAGTGTCTGGAGCTACATTTGAGTAGGTAGTTGACATTGCTCGGGACATTGAGTCGGTTCGTAGGCAGGAGCGCGAGGAGAGGGAGGCCAAGAGGTCTCGGGGATCAGGTAGCTTCAGTGGTTCCCTTTCTAGAGGGCAGTTTCAGCACAACAGAGGTCGTCCATTTAGACCTCCACATCCAGTTTCAGCACAACAGGGGTTCTCGTCAGGTTTCATCTTCAGCTCCAGGTGGTTGTTATGAGTGTGGAGAGCTTGGACATGAGCAAAGGCAGTGTCCTCGTCGTCCTGGAAGTTCATCTCAGCAGAGGGTTCAACCCTCGACTTCAGCCCCAATTACTTCACCACCTACCCAGATAGCCAGGGGTAGTGGTCAGGCAGCTAGAGGCCGCCCTCGAGGGGGAGGTCGAGCAGGTGGAGGCCAGCCACGCATTTATGCACTTCCGGCTAGGCCTGATGCTATGGCCTCAGATACAATGATTACATGTACCTCTTAGTTTGTCATAGTGATGATTTGGCTTTATTTGACCCTAGTTCCACGTACTCGTGTGTTTCATATTATTTTGCCCACTTTCTGAATATGCCCCGTAACACTTTAGTTACGTCTGTTCATGTTTCGACTCCAATGGGCGATACCATTGTTGTGGACCTTGTGTATCGGTCATATCTTATATCTATTGGGGGTCTGGAGACCCGAGTGGATTTGATGTTACTCAGTATGGTTGATTTTGATGTAATTATGGGCATGGACTGGTTATCACCATGTCATGCTATCCTTGATTGTCATGCTAAGATCGTGACACTAGCTATGCCCGATGTTTCGAGAGTTGAGTGGAGAGGGTCTATAGAGCATGTGCCTATCAGAGTTATTTCTTATTTGAAATTTCATCGTATGATTGAGAAAGGGTGTTAGTGTTATCTTTCTTTCGTGAGGGATGTTAGTAGTGAGACTCCTCCTGCTGATTCTGTTCCTGTGGTCCGTGATTTTTGGACATATTCCCTGCAGACCGGCCAGGCATGCCACCTGATAGGGACATTGATTTCGGTATTGACTTGGTGCCAGACACTCAACCTATCTCTATTCCACCTTACCGTATGGCACCAGCGGAGTTGAAGAACTTAAATAGCAGCTTCAGGAACTCTTACATAAGGGGTTCATTCAGCCTAGTGTGTCATCTTGGGGTGCACCAGTGTTGTTTGTGAAAAAGAAACATGGCTCCATGCACATGTGTATTGATTATAGGTAGATGAATAAGGTTACGGTGAAGAACCGGTATCCTTTTCACCGTATTGATGACTTGTTTGATCAGCTTCAGGGAGCTAGGGTGTTCTCCAAGATCGATTTGAGGTCGGGGTATAACCAGTTGAAGATTTGGGACTCTGACATTCAAAAGACTGCTTTCAGGACCAGATATGGTCATTATGAGTTTCTGGTTATGTCATTTGGGCTGACCAATGCCCCATCCATGTTTATGCAATTGATGAACAGTGTGTTTCAACCTTACCTTGATTCTTTCGTCATTGTATTCATTGATGACATCTTGGTTTATTCTCGTAGCCAGGAGGAACATGCTCAGCACTTGAGGATTGTGTTGTAGAGGTTGAGGGAGGAGAAGCTTTATGCAAAATTCTCCAAGTGTGATTTTTGGCTTGGTGCAATAGCTTTCTTGGGGCATGTGGTGTCTAGTGAGGGTATTCAGGTTGATCCGTATAAGATTGAGGCGGTGCAGAGTTGGCCTAGACCGTCCTCAGCTACTGAGATTAGGAGTTTCCTTGGTCTGGTGGGATATTACCGTCGCTTTGTGGAAGCATTCTCTTCATTGCTTCATCATTGACCAGATTGACCCAGAAGGGTGCTCCATTCAGATGGTCCGATTAGTGTGAGGAGAGCTTTCAGAAGCTCAAGTCAGCATTGACCACAACTCCGGTATTGGTTTTGCCTACTGGTTCAGGTTGTTACACAGTCTATTGTGATGCTTCTTGAGTTGACTTGGGAGCGGTATTGAGGAAGGACGGTAGGGTGATTGCCTACACGTCTAGACATTTGAGGGTGCACGAGAAGAATTACCCAGTGCACGATCTTGAGTTAGCTTCCATTGTTCATGCCTTAAAGATTTGGCGCCATTACTTGTATGGGGTACAATGTGAGATTTTCATTGACCATCGTAGCTTGCAGTATATGCTGAGGCAGAAGGATTTGAATTTGTGGCAGAGGAGATGGTTGGAGCTTCTCAAGGATTATAACCTTACTGTTTTGTATCACCCGGGAAAGGCCAATGTAGTGGCCGATGCCTTGAGTTACAGGGCTGAGAGTTTGAGGAGTCTAGCATACCTTTCAGCAGCAGAGCGACCTTTAGAACTTGATGTTCAGGCTTTGGCGGGTCAGTTGGTGAGATTGGATTTCTCAGACCCTCCGCGGGTATTAGCTAGCATGGCTTCCAGGTCTTCTCTCTATGACCAGATTAGAGCTCGACAGTATGATGATCCGCATTTGTTAGTACTTCAGGATAGGGTACGTCGAGATGATGCCAGGGATGTGACTATTGGTAATGACGATGTGATGAGGATGCAGGGCCGTATTTGCGTGCCTAATGTGGATGGGCTTCGAGAATTGATATTAGCAGAGGCTCACAACTTGCGGTATTCCATTCATCTGGGTGCCGCGAAAATGTATCAGGATCTGAGACAGTAGTATTGGTGGAGACGGATAAGAGAGATATTGTTAAGTATGTAGCATGGTGTCTCAACTGCCAGCAAGTGAAGTATGAGCAGCAGAGACCAGATGGATTACTTTAGAGGTTAAATATTGCGGATTGGAAGTGGGAGCGGATTACTATGGACTTTGTAGTTAGGCTTCCACGGACTTCGAAAGGTTTTGATGCTATTTGGGTCATTGTGGATAGATTGACCAAGTCTGCGCACTTCATTCCTGTTGGTACTTCTTATACTTCAGAGCGATTAGCTGGTATTTACATCAAGGAGATTGTCCGATTGCATGGAGTTCTGGTTTCTATTATTTCTATAAGAGGTAGTCAGTTCACATCTTATTTTTGGAGGGTCGTACAGAGAGGTATGGTACTGATGTAGAGTTGAGGACTGCATTTCATCCTTAGAATGACGGGCAGTCGAAACGGACTATTCAGATTTTGGAAGATATGTTACAGGCTTGTGTGATTGATTTTGGTGGTTCATGGGATCAGTTTCTGCCACTAGTGGAGTTTACATATAATAATGGCTACCAGTCCAGTATTCAGATGGACCTGTATGAGGCTTTATATGGTAGGAGGTGTAGATATCCGGTTGGTTGGTTCGAGCCTGGTGAGGCTAAGTTATTAGGCACAAATTTTATTCAGGATGCATTGGAGAAAGTGAAGTTGATTCAGGAGCGCCTTCGCACGGCGCAGTCTAGGCAGAAGAGTTATGCGGAACAGAAGGTACGGGATGTGTCTTTTAAATAAGGTGATAAAGTACTGCTGAAAGTATCATCCATGAAGGGTGTTATGAGGTTCGGAAAGAGAGGAAAGCTGAGCCCACGGTTTATTGGTCCTTTTGAGGTACTTTAGAAGGTTGGAGAGGTGGCTTATAGGCTTTCCTTGCCACCCAGCCTATCGAGTTTTCATCTGGTATTTCATGTGTCGATGCTCAGGAAGTATGTTGGGTGACCCGTCTCATGTGTTAGACTTCAGCATAGTTCAGATCGAGGGTGATATGTCATATGAGGTAGAGCCAGTAGCAACTTTGGATCGTCAGGTCAAAAAGTTGAGGTCTAAGAATATAGCTTCAGTGAAAGTACAATGGAGAGGTCAACTAGTGGAAGAGGCTACTTGGGAGACCAAGCGAGAGATACAGAGCAAATATCCTCACTTATTTGAGACTCCAGGTACATTTCTAGACCCGTTCGAGGACGAACGTTTGTTTAAGAGGGGAAGAATGTAACGATCCGATCGATCATTACGTAGAACCTGCATTATAATTACCCTTATTGCCTTGTCATAGGTTGGTATTATTGTTATTGATGTGTTAGAGTTGGTAGGCTCGGAATCAGAATGGTTGTAGAGAGAATTTAGTCACTTAGTCTTTAGAAATAGCCTTATAGTTGAAAAAGTCAACTAAGAGTTGACTTATTGGTAAACGACCTCGGAATGCGTATTTTATGGTTCGGATAACTTCGTTAGGTGATTTGGGACTTAGGAATGTGTTCATAATATTTTGTGATGTTCGGTGTAAAATTAGGCTTGAGTTGGCGAAAGTTAGTTTTTGGTGATTTCCGGTCGGCAGTGAAAAATAGGCTATAGGGGTCGGAATGGAATTTTGAAAGTTGGAACAGATTCGTAATGTAATTTTAGATATGTCTGCAAAATTTCAGGTCAATAGGAGTTGGTTTGGATAGTTTCGGCATCGTTGGTGGATTTTAAAAATTTCAAAGTCCTTAGGCTTGAATTTGATGTGATTTTGGTGTTTAGATGTTATTTTTGGTGTTCCGAGAGTGAAACTAAGTTTGAATGATCATTTACGATGTGCTGGTAAATTTGGTTGGGGTATCTAGAGGCTCGGGATTGATTTTGGATGATTAACGGGCATTTTGGCTTTGGAAAAGTGTGCTGTTTTTCTGGTGTTAGCATATCAGCATTTTGTGCATCGTGATCGCGAGGTCAGAGCCGCAATCGTGTAGGGTGGAGTGAGGCCAGGAGGAAATTTCTCAGTGCGATCGCGGAGGTTGGGTTGCGATCGCGTAGCTTTGAAGGTTGTTCATTTGCGATCGCGTTATGTCAGGTCGCGATCGCGTAGGGTTGGCAGGCCTGAGTCTGGTGTCACACGTTGTTCTTCGCTAACGAGGTCGATGGTTCGCGATCGCGTACGTTCAGGTAATAAGGAACCGCGATTGTATTGGCTTTGTTGCGATCGCGGGGAGTATATTTGGGCAGCTGAGGATTAGTGAATCGCGATTGGGATGTGGGTCCCGTGATCGCGATGAATAAGTAACTGGGCAGTATATATAATTAAACCCTCTGCGACCATTAAACCCTTTTACACCATTTTTGAACGGGAATAGATCTTTGAGGCGATTTTAAAGAGAGGAAATCATTGTTCTTCATTGAGGTAAGGATTTTGGACCCTAAAACTCGATTATAGGTGAGTAAGGAACATAATATCAGTGTTTAATTCATGAAAATCAGTAGAAAATATGGGATTAAGGCTTGAGATTTTGAGACCTTTAGGGATCGATTTGAGGGGTCAAACGAACTCCGATTTTAACGTTCTTTATATGTACAGACTCGTGAGATGACAAAGAACATTTTGGGGCCTAGTGCCGATCTGTTTACCCCTTGGGGGCTGTTTTTACTATTTTCCTCACTTGATATATTATGATTTTCACTCAGTCTTTTCTTGATAATTGTTTTGACACTTGGAGTATTTCGATATTATACTTCAAAATAAAACACTATTTTGGGTCGAGAACCCAGTATAATGATGGCCCGAGTGACATGTTGAGAGGCTGCGGGCCAATATTGTGAGGATGTTATGATACGAGAGAGGCCGAGGGCCAATATTTGTGAGTGATTTATGCCATGATGTGGCTGGCCGAGTGCCAATATTATGAGTGATTTATGCCATGATGTGGCTGCTGATAGCGCTTGGGCTCTAGGAGCCCCTCCAGAGTCTGTACACACCCCTAATAAGCGCAGGTACCTACTGAGTGCGAGTGATTCCCGCGGGGCTGATACTGATTGACTGTTAGGTTGCTCGGTAGGCTGATACTGAGTGATGGTGAGGTGCTGAGGGAAATTGTTACGAGAAATGATTATGGCTCGGGGGGCAGATTTATGATGATTTTACTGAATTTTTTACTGTGATTCACTTCGGTTTTTTTTTCAGCTGATTTTACTGATAGCTTTACTGAGATATATTGAAATTATACTTGTTTCAAAGGATTTCTAGAAAATGGTTTTCGAACTTATGTATCTAATGAATACTTTATGGTGACTTGGTGTTTTACTGTTTTTGTGAATTGGTGTATTTGTGTTTTGTGTTTCGTGTTTCTCAGACTGAGATTTATTTTCATTACTACTGAGTTGGCGTACTCTTCATTACTCCATGTGCCCCTGTGCATAGATCCAGGTACCAGTTCGGAGCAGTAGCTGTCTTCGTTCATATTCAGCAGCTTACGGGATTTCGAGGTAGCTGTTCAGCGTTCGCAGGTTCTCCATTTCCCTTCCTCTATTAGTATTAATATTTATTTCATAGTCATTGATTAAGACATTAGCAGAGTTAGTTTATTTTCTTAGATGCTCATGATCATTGACTCCAATCTTGAGAGAGTTGTTTAGACAGTTAGAATATTATGGGGGCATAAAGACTTAAAGAGATTATTTAATATTTTGTTTGCTGCTTATTGTTGATTCTTGAAGTATTATCATAAAACTTATTCTTGAAGTATTATAATAAAACAAATGAGTAATTAGGTGATGGTTGACTAGCCTAGTTTCACGATAGGCGCCATCACGACCTGTTAGGATTTGGGATCGTGACAATATATCATACCACATACAAATATTAAAAATCTTTTTTTTTTATTAACCGTCGTGATAAGTCAAATTATGTCAAACAAAATAAAATAGAGGAACAATTATTTTTTTCAAAAACCTTCGGAGGTGTGAATGCATTTTGACGCTGAGATTGCCAATTATAGATTAAGTCAATATATTCTTTAACTGTAGATTGGTTGTACTCAATTAATCTTCTGCCAATTGTACAATACGCCAATTTTTCCTTAAATGTAGATTGATTCTACTAAATATAAATCTTCAACAAGAAAAAGTAGATGAGTTTTTCTCTTGATGCCCTTCAATTTTGCTTAGAATTACAAAATTAATTGGTCAAAAGGTTGGTTAGCCTTACGTACCAGTTGCATTAAATTTGGAGTTAGCTTAATTACTTTCGGTCTTAATTCATTAACGGTGCATTTAACACTTGATGACCATTATGCCCCTTTACATTTTAGTTTATTACAAGGCTTAATGTCTCTTTGAATGTTTGAAGAAACAATGGAACTTGTAAGGATAAAGCATAAAAATATGTACAAAATATTCATATGGATTTTGTGTAATCTTTGGTTCTCCACGTGTCTTTTTCTATTTTGTCACTTTAGTTTACTTTTTTTTTTACTTCTACTATATAACCCTTCCCTTATTCTCTTGACACAACACCACACTTCTTCATTTTTGCTCCCTTTTACTTGCTTCTTAATTTTCTCATATAAGTTTTTTTCTCAGCATTCTCATGGCTCCTTGTGAAGGAATAAGCAAAATTTCCGAATTAACACAGTTTCAACTTATACAAGTGAACAAGAAATTGATCTTCAAATTTCACTAGGTGGCTCATACAATAAAAAACCTATTCAAAATCCAATAATGCCTCAGCCTTTTTAAGGCATTCCATTTGCCAATTCTGAAATGGTGCCAATTTCATACTTGGACACTTTAAATGCAACATATAAAGAACAGGAGGAGATAAAAATAGTGAGGATTTATGAGAATGAGCAAAGGCAAAATGCTGATCATCAAAGAACATAGGATCACTCCATCGGCAACGAATAATCATATTTATGGTATGTGTAGGCATGTAAATTTTATTAGAATTAAATTTATTAAATAATTTGGACTATATTTTAAATATATTAGTCCAAATAAATATTATAGTCTAATATAATTGAATTAGTAATATAAGTCCAATATATATGGTTTAAATAAATACGTCTTAATTCATTGGGCTAAAGTGATGAGCTCACTTTATTAAGCCCAGAGGCCCAGTTTGGTGGCACGTGTCAAATGACGTGCCGCGCCAAATCAAACAGAAGAGCCAATATGATCATGCCACGTGTCAAAATGACAAGGCATGCCAAATCACATTAAAAGGCCAATGAAACCGCGCCACGTGTGCAACTGACATGTTCTGGCCAATCAAATCCGGCATTGTCAAACTTCAATTTGATTGGTCGGAAAGAGTTTGTTCTTATCATAACTCTTCCCTTTCACAACTATAAATAGGGTCTTCATAACTCAGAAAAGACACCAGAAATTAAGCTCAAGAACGAAGATCTTCAAGCTCAAGAAATCAAGTTCAAGCTCAAGAACGAAGAACAAGTCAAGATTCAAGGAGTACGAGTTCAAATCAAAGTTCGTGCTAGTTGAATCAAGATCATCGTTCGTGACAACAAATATAAATTCAAGATCAAGCTCAAGGGCCCATGAATTTATTTACTATTAAAACGAAGAATCAGAGGATTCATAGAGATTGTACACTCATATTATTTGAAATCAAATACTACGATTGTTGAACTATTTTTTAGTCTTGATTTTATTTTGTCGATGTAATTTATTGTCTACAAATTCTGGCACGCCCAGTGGGACAGTCTCTATCTCTCATCTCAACTTTTCAATCATTAAATTTCAAGAACAATGAAATGGCTTCCAAAAAAATGAACTCCAGTTCAACTTCCGTTAAGGCTGCTAATTCCATGTTCTATGCTAATGTGGAAAACATACTTGAAGTTACCTTTGTAAGCTTTGGATGAGTTACAAGGAAAAAATCAAGCTTTTTAGGACAAAAATCACATCAAGTGCCGACCGCATCTACCCCTGTTTTCAGATCTTCATCCTCAAAAAGAGCAAGATCTTCCACAAATGCACCTGAAGGAGGTAGCGATGTTGCTGAAAAGATCAAGAAAACTCTTGCTCTGCTTGACCTCTCCGGATCCAAGCAATCGCTGGCTTGACCAAGTTCATGCAAAATCAAGATGCTAGAATCGAAAAGCTAACAGATAGGGTGGGAATCCTGATGGAAGAAGAATCTGCCCATGCACCTGGAAAACTCCCAGAAGTTCAAGAGATTGATCCTCCCCAACGACAAGTTGAGTCCATTAAGGAAATTTGAGTCTCTTCGGAAGGGATGATTCCAATCAATCAACTAAAGGAGTTTATTGAAGTGACTATAAGAAACAAATATGAAGTCGCTCCCATGTCCTCCTTACCTATGCAAATCAGTACACTTCAAGGATCGATATGTTGAAGATGCATGCTCGCTATCAACCTCTAAAATTTCAACAGTTTAATGGAAAAGGAAATCCAAAGCAACATGTGGCGCACTTCATTGAGACATGCAACAATGCTGGAACTTATGGAGATTACCTCATCAAGCAGTTTGTCCGCTCATTAAAAGGAAATGCTTTTGATTGGTACACGGACCTCGAGGCTGGATCTTTTGATAGTTGGGATCAACTAGAGCAAAAATTCCTCAGTCTCTTTTATAGAACGAGACGTACTGTGAGTATGATAGACCTCAGAAGTACTCGTCAATGGAAGAGTGAACCAGTTATCGACTTTATCAATCGGTGGAGAAATGCAAGCCTCAACTGTAAAGATAGGCTTAGTGAAGCTTCTGGCATAGAGATGCGCATCCAAGGTATGCATTGGGTATTGTGCTACATCTTTCAAGGTATCAAGCCTAACACATTAGAATAACTTGCAACTCGTGCCCATGACATGGAATTGAGCATGGCCTCTGCTGTAAATAAAAGGCTGCCCATCTATGAACCTCGCAAAGGGAACGACAAGCAAGAAGTCATAAAATGGAGCAAGTTTGTACTAAGATCTGAAAATAAAGAAGTTATGAATGTAAACACGTCACCTGTGAAGTTCACGACGAAGGTGAAAAAGAAGCAGAGTATGAAATCCACTTCGTTTCAAGATAAGCCAAGTGGAAAGTTGACTCTAAAAGAAATGCAAAAGAAAGAATATCCATTTATGCATTCTGATGTGCCAGCTATTTTTGAAAAACTCCTCGAGTTAAATCTCATTGAGCTTCCGGAGATGAAGCGACCAAACGAAGCTGGGAAAATTGATGACCCAAATTACTGCAAATACCATCGACTTGTGAGTCACCCTTTGGAGAAGTGCTTCGTCTTCAAGGACGAAGTTATGGACTTGGCTCGTGAAAAGAAGATCGTGTTTGAAGATGATAAAGCAAGCGCAAACCAAGTCAATCACATTTAGCTCATTCAGTCCAGATAAATTATGTAGTTTTAAAGAAAGTAAAGACGAAGAATTACTGGAGAACTACAAAGTTGAAGATGGTCAACCTGAGGACGATGAAGTTGGACATTGGTGACACATCGTAGGCACCACAAAAGGAGCCCAAGAAAAGGATCAATGGAACAACAAACAAGGAAAATAATGGTGAAAAGGCCTGGGAGATGGAATCCAGTTAAGCATGAAAAGAAAGCGAAAATGGAGGTGCATCACCCTCAAAAGCTACGACATCCGGTGACCTTGGAGGAGTTTTTACCAAGTTAGTTTCGCACAAATATTTCCCGTGGGAGTATTGATGCCTTTTGTTGCCATACTGACAAAGGGAAAGAAAAGGGTGATGACCCACCATTGGCACCATCTTCAGAAAAGCTTATCGAGTCCACTCCTCAAGAAGTTAATGCTTGTGAGGAAAAAATCACGTTCACAAATGACGATCTTCTACTAAGTGACACACCTCATAACCGCCCAGTGTACCTAGTTGGCTATATGCGTGATGAAAGGGAAAATAGAATTTTGATTGATAGAGGATCCTCAGTGAACATTTTTCCAATTTACACTGTGAAAGAACTTGGTATTCCCATGAACGAACTCTCAAAAACTCGTGTGATGATCCAAGGATTCAACCAAGGGGGGAAAAGAGCCATAGGCGCGATCAGACTGGGAATCACTATCGAAGATATGCAATCAAGTACATGGATGCATGTGATCGATGCGAAGACTTCATACAATGTTGCCTTGGATACATGAGAATAAAGTAGTTCCATCCACCTACCATCAATGTTTAAAATACTACGAGGGTGAAGTCGAGAAGAAGATAGTTGCTGATGATGAGCCATTCACCGAGGCAGAGTCACACTTCGCCGATGCAAAGTTCTACTTGAAAAAATCGCATTGTGAAGGAGCTAAAATTTGATGATGGAATGAAAATCAAGAATGACGAGCCCATAACCAAAAGAGTTGAGGTAACTATTGGTAAAGCCAAAGCCGTTAATGAGGAGGTACAACCCAGTGTGAATAAATCTCATAGAGGGAATAATGCATCTTATGGCATGAAAGTAAGTCCTAAGCTCAAATATGTCCCTAAAAGGAAGAAAGACGAGGGCGAATCATCTAATATCCAAACCAACACGCTAAAGGATTTAAATCTTCCGGTGAACCAAATTGAGGCGGTAAAGTCGTCCTCAAAGACGCTTGCAGGGTTCGTAACCCAAAATCATTTGCAGAATGTGGAACTCCTTACAAAGCAAACAGATGAAGGTTTTGATCCTAACACTTACAAGCTATTTGCGAAAGTTGGATACAATCCTGATGAGCTGTCAAAGTTAGGTAAGCTCTCATCAGAAGCTGCAACAAGGCAACCAAGTGAAGGTTTAGGATACAAGCAACCGTCACTAGTGCGAATATCAATAAGGAGGGTGAGTAGCAATTATATCACTATAGAAGATGAAGCTGCCTCTTCTAACGGGTCTTCCATCTTTGACAAACTTGGAAAATCAATTGTGAGAACATCCGTATTTTAGAGATTGAGTCCATTAAAGAAGGGGAAAAAGTTCTAGAGAAATTATCGAAATACAAGAACACCCGCTTCGCCAAAATTAAGAAGATCCCTAAAGATTTTCAAAGTTTTGTTCCTTCAAGAATGAGGCGACAAAAAAATCATGATTTCTTGTGATGAAGTATTGAAAGTGAAGCCATACAATGTGGTCTACACTAAAGAACGTGATGACGATGAATAAAATGTGGGTTCTTCGTATCATGTCACTGTACAAGGCGAGAATGGTGTTCCATCTTCAATGGAGGATAATGCAGAATTGGAGGATGTTTCACCATGTTATCACATATCCTTTAATGATGGGGACCCTCGAGAAGATGAAGATGCAAAAGATGTTCCATAGGAACTTGAAGAAGGGGTGAAGGCAACGATTGACGCCTTAAAAGTAGTTAACCTTGGCACTGATGAAGAACCAACACCCACCTAACTAAGTGATTTATTAGAAGTTGATGAAGAAAGAACTTATATTGAGTTACCCAAGGAGTACAGGGATGTCTTTGCTTGGAGCTACAAAGAGATGCCTGGCTTGGACCCTAAAGTGGAAGTCCATCACCTTGCTGTCAAGAATGGCGCTCGTCCTGTTAAGCAAGCTCAAAGGCACTTTAGGCCGGACTTGGTTCCCCCTGATTGAAACCGAAGTTAAAAAACTCATTGAAGCTGAATATATTTGGGAAGTTAAATACCCAACATGGGTTTCAAGTATTGTCCCTATAAGGAAGAAGAATGGCCAGATTCGAGTATGTGTTGACTTCAAGGATCTCAATAAGGCGTGTCCCAAAAATGTATTCCCGCTTCCTATTCCAGAGCTGATGATCGATGCTACTACTGGTTACGAGGTAATGTCTTTCATGGACAGTTCGTCGGGCTATAACCAAATCATATGGCACCAAAAGATGAAAAGATTACTGCATTCCGTACCCCAAAGGGTATTTATTGACACAAGGTAATGCCTTTTGGCTTGAAGAACGTTGGTGCTACTTATCAAATGGCTATGCAGAATATTTTCAACGATCTTCTCCACAAGAATGTCGAATGCTATGTCGACGAATTGGTGGTAAAATCAAGAGAGAAGGGCGACCACTTGAAAGACTTGAGAATGGTATTTGAGTTGCTCCGGAGGTACAAACTTAGGATGAATCCATTAAAATGTGCCTTTGGAGTTTCTGGAAAGTTCATTGGTTTCATTGTCCGACATCGAGGGATCGAAATTGATCAAGCCAAGATAGATGCAATTTTGAAAATGCCCGAGCCTCGGATATTCATGAATTAAAAAGTCTGCAAGGAAAGCTAGCATACCTTAGGAGATTCATCTCAAACCTAGCTGGGAGGTGCCAACCATTTAGTTGCCTCATGAAGAAGGGCGTTCCTTTCAAGTGGGACCAAGATTGTAGCAATGCCTTTGAAAGTATCAAAACACAGTTGATGAAGCTGCCAGATTTGGCAGCCCATATACTTGGAAAGCTATTGATACTATACATTTCAGCACAAGAAAGGTTTTTTGGAGCGTTGTTGGTCCAAGAAAATAGTGAGGTCAAAGAAAACTCTCTTTACTACTTGAGCAGGATGATGACACCAAACGAGCTGAATTATTCACCAATCAAAAAGTTGTGTTTGGTGCTAGTCTTCTCAATTCAAAAGTTGAAGCACTACTTTCAAGCTCATGTCTTTTGTTTGGTTTCTAGAGCAAATCCCATCAAGTTCGTGATGTCAAAACCTGTCCTTAGTGATCGACTAGCAAGGTGGTACCTCAAGTTTCAACAATTTGAAATCGTGTACATCCCTCAAAAGGCTATAAAAGGACAAGCATTAGCGGACTTCTTGGCAGATCACCCTATACCTGTTGATTGGGAGCTAACTGACGAACTACCTGATGAAGACACAATGGTCATTGAAGTTCAACCTCCATGGAAGATGTACTTTGATGGTGTCGTGCATCACGGGGGAGCTAGTGCTGGCATAGTATTTGTCACTCCCCAAGGTGAAGTCTTGCCTTACTCCTTCACCTTGACACAACTCTGTTCCAACAATGTTGCTGAGTATCAAGCATTAATACTTGGGCTTGAAATGGCCGTTGATATAAAGCAATTGCAATTTCAAGTCTTTGGTGACTCCTAGTTAGTGGCCAATCAGCACTTAGGTAGTTATGAGGTCAAGAAGCTTGAACTACGCCCATATCATGATTATGCTAAAAAGTTAATGAGGTGGCTCGATGATGTGACTATTCAGCATGTTCCAAGGAAATAAAATAAGAAGGTTGATGCTTTAGCTGCCCTAGCTTAATCGTTAACCCTTCCTGATCAAGCGCAAGTTACTGCCTTCCAAAAATGGGTAGTACCGCCGACTAATGAGGCTGAAGGTAAAGAAAATAAACTCAAGCATCTTGTCGATGTTTCTGAAGTTAAGAAAGAAGAACAACCATTATCGACTACTTATGCTATGGGATACTTCCTAAAAATCCAAGGAGAAGGATTGAAATCTGATGTCATGCACCTCGCTTTCTTTACTACAAATATACTCTATACAGAAGGTCATTCGAGGGAATACTCTTGTGATGCTTAGGGGAAGAAGAAGCACTCCAAGCTTTGCAAGTGGCACATTCTAGGGTATGTGGGTCACACCAGTCAGAACCAAAGCTCCACTTCCATATAAAAAGGATGGGATATTATTGGCCAATGATGGTAAAAGATTGCTTGGACTACGCTCGAAGATACAAGCCTTGTCAATTCGATGAGTATTTTATTCAACAACCTCCTGAAGTGTTGCACCCAACTGTTGTCCTGGCCGTTTGACGCTTGGGGATTGGATGTTGTTGGACCATTGCCAAAGTCCTCTAGGGGCACCTATACATCTTGGCTGCAACTGACTACTTCTTAAACTGGGCCGAAGCTGTTACTCTTAAGGAGGTAAAGAAAGAAAATGTTGCAAGTTTCATCCGAGTAAACATAATCTATCGCTTTGTCATTCCTTGTTACATAATAACAGATAATGGAAACCCATTTGATAATAGGTTGATGAACAATATTTGTGATCTCTTTGGCTTCAAGCAACGTAACTCTTCAATGTACAATGTTGCCGCCAATGGTCTAGCTGAGGCATTCAACATAACTCTATGCAACCTGCTGAAGAAAGTCGTCTCCAAATCCAAACAAGATTGGAATGACCGTATGGAAGAAGCTCTATAGGCATATAGGACGACTCACCGCACGCCAACACAAGAAACTCCGTATTCACTCGTTTATGGAGTCGAATCCATCTTGCCACTTGAGCGTCAAATACCTTCGTTACGACTAGCTAATCAAGAAGGGATCACTGATTAAGAAAATGCTCGACTTGGGTTAGCAGATTTAGAGGCTCTTGATGAGAAGAGGTTGGAAGCTCAACAGAGTCTTGAATGCTATCAAGCTCGATTGACTTGTGCCTTCAATAAAAGTGTTCGCCCGAGATCCTTTCAAGTAGGAGATCAAATCATTGCCATAAGAAGACCCATTATTACTTCTCATAAACCTATAGGGAATTTCACTTCAAAGTGGGATGGGCCATATGTCGTGCAAGAAGCTTATTCAAGTGGGGCTTACAAGCTGGTTGATGCAGATGGCATGAGAATCGGCCCTATCAATGGAAGTTTCTGAAGAAGTATTATCCTTGAAGTTGTTATGCTCCTTGACGCATGAGCCTAAACTGCATGTTCCTACACTCCTGGCCATCATGAGGCTAAACTTTGTACAGCCCACCTACAAATAAAAAAAAATGAGTCCGCTAGGTTGAAAACCTCGAAAGAGGCGACCTAGGCAAAAGTTAGGACGTATATATAAAAAAGAGTCAGTTAGGTTGAAAACCTCAAAAGAGGCGGCCTAGGTAAAAGTTAGGACATAAAAAAAAGAATCTAACCATTCTGAACTACGGTATGACTTGATCCTCTTCACCGAGGTACATAGGAAGCTTAGAGTTTCATTCTGATTCAGTCGCATGAGTTCATAAGATACATAGTTCCCCAATCATTGTTCGAATGAAGTACGACGGAATGTAATCCATTCAATCAATACTTGAAAATCAAGTTGAGGTATCATTCTTCTATTAGGCTTTGGGTCCCATTTGATTTAGAGAGGGCAAGTTGTTGTGGTAAAACGGTGTCACACTGAAATGATGACAATATTTGGATCAAAATCTTGGGATTAGCTATGTCTTCATGTTCGCATAACCTTCAAGTTTGTTAGACTTCATATTCGCTCACTGCCCAAAATAAACGAGACTTGAATCCAAGGTGTTTGATAAGAATGAAAATCTTAGATTTTGATTGATAGCAAGAAAAAAAATATCTTGTAATTTCGAGGCTTCCACACCAAAAATAAACATTTGGTGAAGTTGTGCTAATTTGGAATCATCGGCATATCAGAAATCGAAGTCGACTTTGAAATATCATCTGAAACTATCCTTAATACATTAAATTTTACATGTTGGATATGTTTTAGAGTTTATTTTCCAAGAAATCAAGCGCTTCATTATTTCAACGTTCCCACATAAAGATACAATTTGTTTTGGCGAAGTCACGTAAATTTGAAATTGCCAGTTGTCAGAATTTAGTATTGACTTCAAAATATTATCTTAAAATATCCCTAAGGTATTAAATTTTACATTTTGTATATGTTATATATTTGGAAGTTAAGTTTCCAATAGATCAAACGGTTCGTGATTTCGACGTCAGAATTTAGTATTGATTTAAAAATATTATCTGAAAATATCCTTATGGCATTAAATTTTGAATATTGGATATGTTATGTATTTGGAAGTTAAGTTTCTAATAGAACAAATGGTTCATTATTTCGACATTCCTACATAAAGATACGAAAATTTTGGTGAAGTTGTGCAAATCTGAAATTGTCGCCGCGTCAGAATTTAATATTGATTTCAAACTATTATCTGATTCTAGCCTTAAGGCATTTCATTTTGGATGTTTCATTTATTTTCAAGTTAATGTTTCAAAAAAATCAAACGGTTCGTGATTTTGACTTTTCTACGCCAAGATATGATTTTTTTGGTCAGACTGCGCAAATCTAAAGTTTTCGACATGGTGAAATCTAAAGTTGGTTTCAAAATATAACCTTGATCGATTCTGAAGGTGTTTCATTCTAATTTTTGGGTATGTTTTAGATATTGAAGTCTAACTTTTGATAAATTAAACGGCTTGTTATTTGGACTCTCCTACAACAAGATATGAATCTTTCGTTACGAGTGCGTAAAGCTGAAAATTATGCGACCAAGATAAATGTCGAACAATGTAAAGCAAAAGAGAAGCAATCTTATTTAATATGAAATAAATATCCACTAGGTCAATCTAACATAAAGATAAAAGGGGAGATACTACTAATATCCTAATCTAAACAAACCTTGTAGTTGATCAATTCTTGACAGCTAGTCTTCAGGTTCTTCTTCTTCTCCTCCAAATTGTCCGAATCTTCATCAGTCAGCAAATTTACGTTGTCATATGAAGAGACCTTAGTCCTGGCAGCTAAAACCTTTTCTGAATCTCTCCAACCTCCTTTCGAGTCGCCTCTATAACACCTTTAAGGTTCTCCCTCTCTTGTTGTAATGTCTGCAACTTCTTCACAACTCTCTTCAGTTT
>ML338670.1:0-23806 GCA_005239505.1 Nicotiana paniculata
TCCGATTTTAACCGGTCTGGGCCGGGCCGGTTACGGGTCAACCCGGCCCGTTAGACACCCTTAGAATATAGGAACTAGAATCCTAGAAGGGACGAATATTAACCTTAGTATGGATCTCGTCCCTAGTAAAGATGAGCATGTTAGGGACCCAAAGAGCAAGTGAGATGGTGCAAGGGGAGCTAAAAGCAAAAGAATATTTTGTTGAAGTTTTCAGAATAAGGTGATAGATAAAAATATTAGCAGGAGAATAAGAATAGAGTAAATGAAGCATTATGAGTAAGATGTGATAAATGGATGATAACAATAAATCAAAATATGACAGGATGACAGAGTCTATAGTCAAGTGAAGGAAAAGACAAGAGGAGACATGCTTGAGACAATAAAACTATAAGTCCTAAAGTCATATCCTCATTTCGAGAAATGAGTTGGTGAGTCCGACGTGACTACCAGAAGGAAAAGTTAGACCCCCGGAGTAATAGACATTAGTATGGGATAGTAAACAAGATAAAAAATTGAACATGAATTAGGGATCGAAGGAATTGATAATAGCCAACATCGTGTTCAGCGATCGTGTTTCGAAAATAATAGAATGGATAATAGAAGAATAACTTTTAAAGGTCATTTAGGAAGACGCTTCCCTAAAGCAAACACTATGAGCAGAGTTAAGCTTAAGGGACTAAGTATGCCATCACACTGGGTGTCACGTCGTACGTAAGATATTCAATTATCCTTGGTACAGAAGGGTTACCGCAAGGCGAGTAAGATGTCAGTGAAGATGTTAAAAGACGCTAAAGATAATGAGGTAACTATGGAATAGAAAAGGAAGAATTCGGTTATCACGATCCCAAATCCTAATCGGCCATGATAGCGCCTATCGTAGAACTAGGCTAGCCGACTACCGCATGTTCACAATCTCTTTTGAAAATCCCATTTAAGTTTCAAGCATTTCATAACAATATACAGAAAATTACTTAATATAATAGGCCAATTTTATACAGTACTGCCATCCCCAAAACCCGGAGCCAACATGTCATGAGCATCTAGTGAAATAAGCCAAAATAAAGTATTATAATACAAAACTCCGAATCAAAGCTATATACAACATGAAGGGAAAATAGAGATGCTGCGAACGCTGAACAACTACCTCTATATCCCACGATCCGGCTCTGCTCTGAAATAAAAGCTAATGCTCGATATCTGCTCCTAAATCTGCACACAGAGGTGCAGGGAGTAATGTGGGTACGCCAACTCAGTAGTAATGAAAATAAATCAAGTCTAAGTAGCAAGGAAACACATAAAAATCAATGCCATCAAGTCACAATATACACATCCTTACTTTCCAATAGTATAACATAGATATACGAAATTGTCAAGCCTTAAAAATCAACTTCATAAGAGTCTTTTAAAAAATGCACATTTTTAACAACTTTAAAACAAAGGATTTGGTATGCAATGTATGTAGTAAAATCATAGTAGCCCCTCGGGCAAAACATGTTTCATAATCAGCCCCTCTGGCATGCCTCACAATCCCTCAGCACCTCACAATCACGCAGCACCTCACAGTCACTCAAGCTTCTCAATCACTCGTCACTCGCACTCGGTGCGCTCACTGGGGGTGTGTACAGACTTCGGAGGGGCTCCTTCAGCCCAAGCGCTAATATCACTCAGCACCTCACCATCACTCTTGGCCCTAGGCCACACTCGGTGGAACCACTCAAAAAGCCCCTCGGTCGAAGTAGTAAAACAGGGTACTCGACCCGAAAATATCATTTTAATGCTCATGTAGTGTAAATCTGGCTGAGTTTCAGTAGAAACAGTATGCACAATAATGCTGAGTAAAATCATCAACAACTAGTGAGTAAAACATCAGTAAAAAGCCCTCAAAGGGGTCTAAACAGATCGGCACGAGGCCCCAAACACGGCTTATAGCCCAAATATTTCACAAATCTTTAAAACATAATTTAACATAAGGTTTTGAGTAAATATGCAACTCATTAGTCGCTGCGGAGAGGACCTAGTCCAATCCAAAAATCAGTACGCGCCACATACTCGTCATCTGACATGTGCGCCATTCCAAATTCAGTGAGAAAGTAATGCAGTCTGGGGTTCCATACCCTCAGGACAAGATTTATAACCATTACTTACCTCTACCGGGCCACAACACTTGTCCGCTAAACCCATAAAGGTTTCTTTTAAACATTTTAAAAACAAATAAAGCTACATCACATATTAAATACAACCCCCGAGATCCCGGAGTCACTGGTGATAAGCATCTACAGAAAATATACAACTCAAAAAAAAAACTCTATAATAGTAAGCAGGAGAGAGAGTACGGCTGCGGACGCGTGCAGGTACCTCGCAAAATCTCTGAGAAGTCTCTGGAACAGATACACAACTCACTCTGCCCTAACACCTGGATCTGCACACAAGGTGCATGGAGTAATGTGAGTATGCCAACTCAGTAGTAATAAAAATAAATCAGGTCTGAGCAGTAAGAAACACATAAAATCAAATCATCATTTCACAATAAGCACATCCTTTCTTTCCAACAGTGTATACGTTAAATCATCACGCTTAAAAGCCGATTTCAGTAAAAATCATTTGGAAATACACTTGCCAATAGTTTCAACAATAACTTTCGAGAAGTTTAGTGTAAAAATGATAGAAATCATAAAAAGCCCCTCGGGAAAAACATATTTCATAAGTTCATAGTGAAAGTGGTAAAATCATAAGTAGCCCCTCGGGAAAAACATGTATCAGAAACTGCCCCTCGGGCGTAACATCAATCAGAATCAGCCCCTCGGGCATACCTCATAGTCTCTCATAATCAGCCCCTCGGGCAACCTCACAGTCACTCATGCCTCCAAATCACTCGTCACTCGGCACTTGACCCTCGCACTCAGTAGGTACCTGCGCTAACTGGGGGTGTGTACAGACTCCGGAGGGGCTCCTTCAGCCCAAGCACTAATATGAAGCCACCTCGTGGCATATCATATCCTCACAATCAGGCCCTCAGCCTCACTCAGTCAGCAACTCTCAAAAGCCCCTCAGGTATATTAGTAAAACGGGGTAATCGACCCAAAAACATCATTTATATATCAAAATAGTGTAAATAAGGTTGAGTTTCAAAATTAGTTAAACATAACATGACTGAGTGTAAATCATAAGTCAACACAGTGAGGAAATAACAATCTAAAGCCCCTAAGAGGTCTAAACAAGTCGGCACAAGGCCCCAAACATGGCTTACAGCCAAATATAACAATAGTCTTAAAACAAAATTTAACATATGATTTCAATGTAAACACACAACTCAATAGTTGCCACGGAAGGACCAAGTCCAAATCCACAGTCAGTGCACGCCACACACTCGTCATCCGACATGTGCGTCACTCCGAAAAATAGTAAGAAAATACGAAGTCCGGGATTTCATACCCTCAGGACAAGATTTACAGTCATTAGTTACCTCAACCCGAGCCAAAACACTAATCCGCAATGCTCTTTCCCCTCGAATCGGCTCCCGATTGCTCCGAATCTAACCAAAGCTAGATTAACATCATCAATATATGCTAAATGAACAAGGCCCAATAGAAAACTATCAATTTTAGGCACAATTCTCGAAATTGGCCAAACCCGAGCCCCGGACCCACGCCTCAAAATTTGATAAAATAGCGTCACAAGAATCCTTATCCTTTCCCGAGTCTACACGTATAAAACGCATCAAAATCGGACCACAATAGCCCCTTCAATTACTCAATTAAAGTCCTAATTTCTCCATGCCCTAACTTCCCAAAATTTGGGTTTAAATCCAACTAATTTCAAGCCTAATCCATCACATAATAACATAGAATCGAGTTAATAGTCCTAGAAACTTACCTCTGCCGACCCTCGAAATGCTTCTCCAAATTGCTCTCAAAATGACTCAATCCGCATGCAAAATGAAGAAAAATGCCAAAATTTCGTAAAGGCATGAATTTATACTCTTCTGGCCAGTGGTCTCGCACTTGCGGCCACTTATGCGCACTTGCGGTCCCAGGTGCGCATCTGCGCACTTGACTTAAGTATCCATTTTCCAGACCTACGACTACCTCTTCGCACCTGCGCATCCGCAGGTGCGGCCACCTGCAAAACCCCTTCACAAGCTGCCAAACTCCGCACCTGCATAGGTTCATCACACCTGCGGCCCTCGCACCTACGGCTCCCCATCCGCAGGCGCGGCCACACCAGTAAAATGGCACCAGCAGCAGCTTTGCTGCAAATTCCCAAGTCCAAACCTCTGTTAACCATCCGAAATCAATCCCGAGCCCCTCGGGGCCCCCAACCAAAAATACCAACAAGTCCCATAACCTTATTCAAACTTAGTCGAGCCTTCGAAACACCAAAACCAACAAAAAAACACCAAAATCGCATCAAATTCAAGCCTATGAACTTTGAAATTTCTAAATTTCACCAAAGATGCCGAAACCATCCAAAAAACTTTCGATTGACCTGGAAATTTGCACTTATATCCAAAATGACATTACGAACCTGCTCCAACTTCCGGAATTCCATTCCGACCCCGATAGCCTATTTTTAAATTTCCAAAAACTAACTTTCGCCAATTCAGGCCTAATTATACACCGGACATCAAAACCACATTCCGAACAAACTCTTAAGTCCCAAATCACCTAACGAAGCTATCCGAACATAAAATCTACATTCCGAGGTCGTTTACCAATAAGTCAACTCCCAGTTGACTTTTCCAACTATTAAGCCAATTAAGAGACTAAGTGTTGGAAAGACCGACCGGGTCGTTACCCAACAAAACATAAATAGGCTAAGCAACATACGATAAAGCAGAAACGGGAAAAACAGGGCTATTACTCTCGGAACGACCGACCGGGTCGTTACATCCTCCCCCACATAAACATATTTTCATCCTCGAACGTACCAAGAGTTGTTCTCCGACACCATCAAACTGACACGTAGCCTACCATGCACTTACTCGGGGGTGATCCCATGTCACCCTATCCTATATACTCGGTAGATACCTGCACTCACTGGGGGTGTGTACAGACTCCGGATGGGATCCTTCAGCCCAAGCACTAATATCAAGCCACCTCGTGGCATATCATATCCTCACAATCAGGCCCCCGACCTCAGTCAGTCAGCAACTCTCAAAAGCCCCTCGGGCGTATCAGTAAAATATGGTACTCGACCCAAAAAAATCATTTTATATCTCAAAATAATGTAAATACGGCTGAGTTTCAAAATTAGTTAAACATAATATGACTGAGTGTAAATCATAAGTCAACACAGTGAGGAAATAACAGTAAAAAGCCCCCAAGGGGTTTAAACAAGTCGGCACAAGGCCCCAAACATGGCTTACAACCCAAATATAACAATAGTCTTAAAACACAATTTAACATATGATTTAAAAGTAAACATGAAACTCAATAGTTTCCACGAGAAGGACCAAGTCCAAATCCATAGTCAGTGCACGCCACACACTCATCATCCGACATGTGCGCCACTCCGAAAAATAGTGAGAAAATATGAAGTACGGGGTTTCATACCCTCAGGACAAGATTTATAGTCATTACTTACCTCAACCCGGGCCAAAACCAGATTAACATCATCAATATACACTAAATGAACAAGGCCCAATCGAAAACTATCAATTTTAGGCACAATTCCCGAAATTGGCCAAACCCCGAGCTCCGGGCCCACGCCTCGAAATTCGATACAAATTGCATCACAAGAATCCTTATCCTTTCCCAAGTCTACACATATAAAACACATCAAAATAGGACCATAATAGCCCCTTCAATTACTCAATTAAAGTCCTAATTTCCTCATGCCCTAACTTCCCCAAATTTGGGTTTAAATCCAACTAATTTCAAGCCTAATCCATCACATAATAACATAGAATCGAGTTAATAGTCCGAGAAACTTACCTCCACCGAAGACCCCCGAAATCCTTCTCCAAATAGCTCTCAAAATGACTCAATCTGCATGCAAAATGAAGAAAAATGCCAAAATTTCGCGAAGGCATGAATTTATACTCTTCTGGCCAGTGGTCTCGCACCTGCGACCATTTATGCGCACCTGCGGACCCGCACATGCGGTCCCAGGTGTGCATCTGCGCACTTGACTTAAGTCTCCATTTTCCCCACCTGCGACTACCTCTTCGCACCTGCGCATCCGCAGGTGCGGCCACCCATCCGCACCTACGACCCCTTCACAAGCTTCCAAACTCCGCACCTGCGCATGGTCCTCGCACCTGCGACTCCCCATCCGCAGGTGCGGCCATACCAGTAAAATGGCACCAGCAGCAGCTTTGCTGCAAATTCTCAAGTACAAACCTCCGTTAACCATCCGAAATCAATCCCGAGCCCCTCGAGGCCCCCAACCAAAAATACCAACAAGTCCCATAACCTTATAAAAACTTAGTCGAGCCTTCGAAACACCAAAAATAACGCAAAAACACCAAAATCGCATCAAATTCAAGCCTATGAACTTTGAAATTTCTAAATTTTACCAAAGATGCCGAAACCATCCAAAACACTTCCGATTGACCTGGAAATTTGCACACATATCCAAAATGACATTACGAACCTGCTCCAACTTTCGGACTTCCATTCCGACCCCGATAGCCTATTTTCCACTGCCGACCGGAAATCGCCAAAAAACTAACTTTCGCCAATTCAGGCCTAATTCTACACCGGACATCAAAACCACATTCCGAACACACTCCTAAGTCCCAAATTAGCTAAAGAAGCTATGCGAACATAAAATGGGTCGTTTACCAATAAGTCAACTCCTAGTTGAATTTTCCAACTATTAAGCCAATTAAGAGACAGTCTCTATTCTCACCACGACCACTCCGAAGCCAAACCAACCGACCCAACACAACATAAATAGGCTATGCAACATACGATAAAGCAGAAATGGGGAAAATGGGGTACTCTCGGAACGACCGACCGGGTCATTACATATAAATGGTTGGAAACCCTTGAAAATGACTCTCTTATGCTGTTGTTATTATAAAATATTGTCTACATGTCGAACTTGTTGGTGGTACGGTGAGTATGAAGTGAAATGACAACATAACAATGGAAAGTTGTACTTGTTGTTATTGTTAGATTGTTGGGCTGTTCGAGGGTGAACTAGGAGATGAATAGGAGGTTATAAGTCCTCCGATTATACTTAATATCATGCTGGATATGTTGTTAATTTAATGAATGAATGACTTTGGGGTTAAAGGGTTCAAAAGGGATTCAATCCGAGCTTGCCATTTGTCGTGTTAAGTAGTAGTTTCATTGGTGATGTTTATGCACTTGTTGTTGTGTAGCTTTATTTGTGTTGTGGTGCTGAAAGTATATAGGTGAAGGTTTTATGGGTTCGTGTTGGTTGATGGACTTGGTAAAGTAAGGAAAACAGGGGAATGCTGCCCATTTTAATATAAAAATAAGCTTGTCATTCGTTGTACTGCAGTTGCATCTTTCGTAGCTTAACGATATCATTATTACCATTACTGTTGATTGAAGTGCGACGAGAGGAGTTCAACGTGGTTATCGAACAGATTGTGATAAGGTATGTTAAGGCTATCCCTTCTTTCATTTTGGCATGTTCCATATGATACAAACGAAACGAGCAAACACAGAACCTCACATATGACTATAGTCTTAGAAGTACTAGAGGTGCCTATGTTCTTGATTCCCCATGTGTCCTATTATAATATCATTTGCTCATGGGTCTCAGAAAATATGTAAGTTTATGAAGTTTATTTCATGATTTTAACCGAAGGCATATTGATTTTATGACATCCCGAGAGATCTTATTGACTTACTTCTTATGCATTGCATTCATTTATACATGTACATTGACCCATGACCAGATGGCATTATATACGCGTATTATGTATATGGGGTATGGGGAAGGGTTGTGGCATTATATACACACCACCACCTGATCAACTGATATACATTAATGATTTCACCCATAAAGACCGAGATGATATGATGGGATGCCCTCAGAGGCTTGATGATGTTATGTACGCATATACCTATGCATTATATGACATTTATACGCATATGCATGGCATTATAAATGTTTCTTGATTCACAGAGCTATTTAGACTTACAGGTTGTGTTCTTTACTCTGTGTTTCTTTCATGTCTTTTATATACTGCTTTCATACCTTACATACTCGGTACTTTATTTGTGCTGACATCCTTTTTTCCTGCATTTTATGCCCACAGGTCCTGTTAGACAGGTTGACAATCCTTCTAGTAGGCTATCAGCTTAGCGGAAGTTGTTTGTTCACTCCGCTTGCTCCGGAGTTGCCTATTTGGTCAGTATGATTTGGACATGTATTGATTGGTATGGCGGCCCCTGTCCCGACCTTTATGATGTTTATGTACTCTTAAAGGCTTGTAGACAGTTTTCATATATGGACACTTTTATGGCCTTGTCGGCCTATTTTTTTGAGTGTACAAATGATCATGTCGTCCTGCCCGTATGTCACATGTATAAGTTTCTATATCATGTTGGGTCATCCTATGTCTAGTATTCTTTTATGTTATATTATGGTTATCTCATGATGGCCCTTCTGGCCCATTTAGCCATGATGGTGTGATAAGAAAGATACGTTACATTGGTACTCGGTTGAGTAAGGCACCGGGTGTCCGTCGCTGCCCGACGATTTGGGTCGTGACAATCGCATCCACCATAGGAGAATATGTCTCCATATAATCAATATCAGGCCTTTGCAAAAACCGTTGTGCCATAAGTCGTGCTTTATATCTTACGACTTCACCTTTCTCATTTCGTTTTCACACAAAAACCCATTTATACTCCACTGGCTTGACACCTTCAAATATTTGAACTATTGGTCCGAAAACTTCATGTTTTTCAAGTGAAGTCAGTTGTGCTTGAATTGCGTCTTTCCATTTTGGCCAATCATTTCTTTGTCTACATTCATTGGCCCCTCAACAAATGTGATTTAGGGATCGCAAAAGCAAACTCTTTCAGCCTAAAGAGATATAGAAATTTCAACTAGGGCTTCATATTTGCAATTGCAGCCTATCTACAAAAGCGACCATATGGTCTCAATTGCGACCAACCCAAGCCCGATGCTAACTTCAAAAATATGATCAAGGCGTCGCATTTACGATACCTGACACCCCTTGCCCCTTTGCGATAGTGAAGTGGTGCTCACAATTGCGATAACCGAGCACTAGCATATCATCAGTTATGAAGCACGACCAAACAAATCTAAAACACATCCAAGACTCACACGAGCCCCCGAGACTCCACACCAAACATCCACACAAGTCTAAAAACATCGTACGAACTTGTTCGCGAACTTGAAATACCAAAAAAACATACGAAACCATCAATCAGATACCAAAACACAGAAATCATAAAGAAACTCATGAATTGCTACAATCACAACCAAGCGTCTGATTCCAATAAAACCAACCCGGAATGACGCAACCTATGGTCAAACTATAGCTCGATAGCCATAAAGTCAACCTACGGTCAAACTTAGGAAATTTCTAAACCTTTAAATTGCCAACTTTCGGCAAAAATAGCCAATTCAACCTAGGAACCTTCTAATCCAATTTCGAGCATACTCCTAAGTCCAAAATAACCATACAAACTTATTGGAACTATCAAAATACCATTCTAAGGTCGTTTTCATAATATTCAAACCGTCAACCTTTCTAATTGAAGATTTCAAACTAAGAGCCAATTGATACAAATCAATCCAAAACTCCGTGAAACGAATCCAACCATCCCCGTAAGTCATAAATACACAAGTACACATACAGAAAGCTTCAAAAGGGAAACGAGGCTCAAATACACAAAATGACCGGTCGGGTCGTTACATTCTTCCTCTCTTAAACAAATGTTCGTCCTCAAACAAGTATAGGGACATACCTAAAGTACCAAAAAGATGAGGATAACGGCTTCGCATATCATGCTCGATCTTCCAAGTTGCCTCCTCGATCGATTGACCTCTCCACTGAACCTTCACCGATGCAATGTTCTTTGACCTCAACTTCCGGACCTACCTGTCGAAAATAGCCATCGACTCCTCAAATCCTTGCCCAACTACACCGAGCTGAAATCTAACACATGAGACGGATCACCATAGTACTTTCAGAGCATGAAAACATGTAACATTGAGTGAACCCCTAATAAGTAGGGTGGCAATGTAAGTATGTAGGCCATCTCACCCACTCTCTCAATAATCTCAAAATAACCAATACCGGGGGATTAACTTGCCCTTCTTTCGAACCTCATCACGCCCTTCATTGGTGAAACTCTTGAGTAGGACCCTCTCACCCACCATGAATGCCATATCACGAGCCCTTCGATCAGCCTAACTTTTCTACCTGGATTATGCTGTACGAAGCTGATCCTGAATCAACTTTACCTTCTCCAAGGTATCTCGAACCAAATAGTGCCCAACAACCTATCCTCCCCAGGCTCAAACCAACCAACCGAAGAGCGACATTTCCTCCCATATAAGGCCTCATACGGAGCCATCTAGATGCTCGACTAATAGTTGTTGTTGTACGCAAACTCTGCTAGCGGTAGAAACTGATCCCATGATTCCTAGAAATCAATAACACATGCACATAACATGTTCTCCAAGATCTGAATAGTGCGCTCAAACTTTCTGTTCGTCTGTGGATGAAATGTCGTACTCAACTCGACTTATATGACCAACTCACACTACATGGCTCTCCAAATATATCACGTGAACTACGTGCCTTGATATGAGATAATAGACACTGGCACCCCATGAAGGAAAACAATCTCACGAAGATAAATCCGAGCCAACTGCTCTAAAAAGTAGGTAGTCATGACTGGTATGAGTGTGCAGACTTGGTTAGTTTGTCCATAATGACACACACAACGTCGAATCTCCTCAAGGTCCGTGGAAGTCCAACTAGAAAATCCATAGTGATACCGTCTCACTTCCACTCCAGAATATCAAGCCTCTGAAGCAAACCACGCAGTCTCTGGTGCTCGTACATCACATGCTGATAGTTCAAACACCGAGCCACATACTCCATATTATCATTCTTCATTCTTCTTCACTAGTAGTGATGTTTCAAATCTTGGTACATCTTCGCGGCGCCAGGATGAATGGAATATCGTGAACTATGGGCCTTCTTAAGAATCAACTCCCATAACCCATCCACACTGGGTGCATAAATCCGACCCTAAAGCCTCAACACCCCATCATCACGAATAGTCACCTCCTTGGTATCACCATGTTGTACCATGTCCTTAAGGACAAGGACATGGGGATCATCACACTGACGCACCTTGATATGCTCAAACAAATAAGACCGTGAAACCATGCCAGCAAGAACCAGGCTAGGCTCCGAAACATCCAACCTCACGAACCTATTGGCCATAGCCAAAACATACAAAGCTAACGACCTCTCCCCAATAGAAATAAAAACAAGACTTCCCATGCTCTCAGCCTTCCTATTCAAAGTATCAACCACCACATTGGCCTTCCCGGGATGATTAAGAATGGTGATATATCATAGTCTTTTAGTAGCTCTAAACACCTCCGTTGCCTCACGTTCAGGTCCTTTTGCTTGCATATGTGTTTTTTAGACTCATGTGATCCGTGAACATCTCGCATGACACACGGTAGAGATAGTGCCTCCAAATCTTGAGCATGTGAACAGTGGTTGCCGACTCTAAATCGTGTACTGGGTAGTTCTTCTTATGGGGCTTCAACTGACACGATGCATAATCAATCACTCGACCCTCCAACAAACACACACCCAATTCCAATTTGTGAAACATCACAATAAACTGTATAAGAACCCGATGCTGAAGGTAAAACCAAAACTGGAGCTATGGTCAAGGCAGTCTTGAGCTTCTGAAAGCTCTTCTCACTCTTTAGACCACATGAATGGGGCACCCTTCTGAGTCAATCTATTCAAAGAAGTTGCGATGGATGAAAACCCCTCCACAAAATGGCGATAATACCCAACCACGCCTAGAAAACTCCGAATCTCAATAGCAGTAGAAGGCGTGAGCTAACTCTGAACTAACTCAATATTCTTCGGATCCACCTTAATCCCCTCACGTGAGACCACGTGGCCCAAGAATGCCACTGAATTAAGCCAAAACTCGCACTTGGAGAATTTAGCATATAGCTTCCTCTCCCTCAAAGTCTAGAGCACAATCCTCCAGTGTTGCTCAGGATCCTCCCGGCTGCGAGAATACACAATATATCGTTAATGAACATGATGACAAAGGAAGATATGGCAGGAACGCGCTGTTCATCAAGTGAATAAAGGCTGCTGGGGCAATGGAAGCCCAAAAGACATCACCAGGAATTCATAGTGACCATAACGGATCTTGAAATTCGTCTTTGGAATATCTGAAGCCCGGATCTTTAACTGATATTAACCCGATCTCATATCAGTCTTCGAGAAAACCCTAGCACCTTGAAGCTAATCAAACAAATCATCAATACGCGGTAGTGGGTACTTGTTCTTGATGGTATCCTTGTTCAGGTGCCTATTGTCAATGCACATCCTCATAGAATCGTCCTTCTTATTCATAAATAGAACTAGAGCACCCCAAGATGAGACACTTGGTCGAATGGAACCCTAATCAAGCAAATCTTGAAGTTGTTCCTTTAATTCCTTCAACTCCACTAGTGCCATGCGATATGGAGGAATAGAGAAGGGTTGACTGCCTGACACCAAGCCAATACCTAAATCAATATTTCTATCGGACGACATACCCGGTAGGTCTACTGGAAACTCTCTCACTACCGGGACTGACTTAACAGTAGGAGTATCAACACTAACATCCCTCATAAAGTCTAAGTAGGCCAAACGTCCCTTCTCAACCATCGATTGTTCCTTTAGGAAAGACACCACCTTACTAGGGACATGACCTAGTGAACCTCTCCACTCCAACCTCAACTACCCTGCATAGCCAACGTCACGGTCTAAGTGTGACAATCAAGAATAACGTTATATGGTGACAACCAATCCATGCCCGAAATCACATCAAAGTCCACCATATTGAGTAACAGAAGGTCAACCATAGTATCATAACCCCAGATAGTGACCAAACACGAATGATAGAAACGGTCTACCACAATAGAATCCCCAACAGGTGTAGACACATAAATAAAGGTACTCAAAGAATCACGAGACATAACCAAATATAAATCAAAGTAGGATGATGCATACGAATAATTGAAATTCGGATCAAATAAAACTAATGCATCTCTAAGACAAACTGGAACAATACCTGTGATGACATCATCTGATGAAACAGCCTCAGTCCTACTAGGAAAAGCATAACAACAGGTTTGGCCTCTCCTTCTAAGACGTCCTCTACCTGCCTGTCCTCCATCTCTAGTTGGCTTTGTAGGTGGAGTGGAAAATGTAGCAACAACCATATCCTGAGTACCATGCAGAGGTCTACCCCTCATAAGCCTGGGACAATCCCTCTCCATGTGTCTATTATCACCAGACTCGAAACAACTTCTCTGCGGGCATGGCTGCTGGAATTGAGTCTGACCCGAATGGCTTGAATAAATGCTGTAGGCACCCCGTGCAGGAGGTGCACTGGAAGATGGCTGTCAAAAATGAGTACTCTGAGGTCCCTAAATAGCTAGGGAACTACGGGTAACTTGAAGTGCAGACTCAGCTGGTAGACTGATATAACCTATGCCATGACGAGCTAAAACTGTAGAGTGGGAACCACTAAATCCTCAAAAATCTCGAGGCCTCTTGGCCTCCCTATCCCCTATTTCCTGGTCAAGGATACACTCCAACCTCCTAGGGATCTCCAAAACCTGCTGGAATGGAGTATCATCTCCAACTCCCAAGCCATCCTAAATCTCAGACTGTAACCTAGTCCCTCAATAAATTAGCGGACTCTCTCTCTAGCAATGGAAACCAAAGCATGTGCATGACGAGATAGCTCACTAAAATTCATAGCATACTCGGACACAGTCATAGCCCCATAGCGCAACTGCTCGAATGCTGTGTGCAACGCATCCTTGAGGGTCTGCAGAACGAACTCCCTTAAAAATAGATCAGTGAATTGGCCCAAAGTAAGTGGCGTTGCGCCAGCTGTCCTACTCTGCACATAAGCCTGCCACCATCTATAAGCCGACCCCGTCAACTAGAAAGTAGTAAGGTCGACCTCGCTCAACTCCACTATGCCCATAGTGCACAGGATACAGTGAATTTGATCTAGAAAACCTAGTATATACTCAGAAGTTGCGCTACTGAAAGTAGAACGAAAATACTTCTTGAGCCTCTCTAGCCTCTTCTACTCATCCTCTGACACCACCGACATATCACCTGGAGCCTGATCAACATGAGCCTGCTGCTCTAGAGTACGGGCGACCGGAGTATGAGCTCCTCCCCTATCCTGAGATATAGTTGGTGCAACTAGGACCATTCTCGCTTGAGCCAAGTTATAATATAGTAGCAGGCGCTTCAGGTTCCTACTCCCCAACCTAGAGTTCTGGTACCAACTTATCACGATGCAAAGTCCCATCTTAAGGTTCGTGATGGCACACTAGGTAAGCCTAACACATGATGAGACTTTCTCTAAATGCCAAACAGTATAAGTACAAAAATACAAAGGAAAACAACAAAAGAAAAGAAGAAAACATCTAAACATTATCGCCACCGGAACTCGGGGGGAGAGAGAGGCAATGAGATTAAGAGGATAAAACAACTTGGCTATTATATAAAGACTGATAAATAACATAATATAGTCAAAAAATGATCAACAATCATACATCCCTAAAACCGGTAGTTGGAGCCATAAGCTCTATTGAGATTACACTAGAAATCTCGAAGTGTATTTGGGAATACAAGTAATAGTATTAAGGAAAAACAATAGAAGGTGACTTCAACGCTTACAAGAGGAACAATGGTATACCTTGAAGTCTCCACAACTCAGCTCAAACTCTAGCAACTAGCACGATCCGAGGTACCTGGATCTGTGCAAAAATATGCAGAAGCGTAGTATGAGTACACCACAATCGGTACCCAGTAAGTATCAAGACTAACCTCGCTGGAGTAGTTATGAGGGTCAAGTCGAGACACTCACTAGACAAATAACCTATGTAGAATATCAATATTAAACTATGCTGGATAATCCGAAACTAGCCAAAGAACGTACACACTAGTCAAAATATACTCAAGAACCCATAATTATCAATTAGAAATAAATCTCAACCCTTCACAAAAAGTCACAAAAGTCAACCCTAGACTTGCACGCTCGGATTCCAAAACTTCTCAAAAATAGATGTAGTCATAGCACCACCAACTAAAATATATAATTTCTGTCAAATTTTGTGGTCAATTTCACTTTTTTCAAATTTTAGGTTTCTACTAAAATCCCATAATTTCTAATAATTTCTATAAATTTCCATGTTAAATTTCATATATAGTCCATGTATTAGCTCACAAGAAGTTTGAATAACTTACCTTACGATGGATGACAAAATAGTCTTTAAGAATAACCTCAAATTTCCATTGAAATGAAAGAAATAAGATACAATGAGCTAAGTCCCGAAATTCTAACTTATAAATCTACTCAAGCACTGCTCTTCATGATCTCAATGACCAAATGTGACTAACCACAAAATATACCTACGCGATCGTGAAAGCCAAGCAGTCCATCTCCTTCACGAGCACGTAGACCAAATTCTCCTCATCCAACTCCGTCTCCTTACGAATGCAGTTGCTCCCATGCCAGCCCGAAGGCCAGCCACAAAATATGCATTACTTCTAGGTGAACGGGGTCGACTCCAAGTGAACGCTATGCGTCTGGACCCCCAATACTATGCAAACACGACACTTTATCCGCGAATGCAGAGAATAAATACCAACTGGTTCTCTGTTATCGCGAGCCTTGCTACACGATCATGAAGCACCGCAACACACCAATGCATTAGCTGCTCCAAACTCAACCAAAATGATCCGAAACCCCTTGAATCATACCCGAGCCTTCTGGAACCCTGCCTAATCGTACCAAAAAATCCATATACCTATCAAACTTATCTAAGTTCTCATAACACCACAATAAACTTGAAAATCGAAGATCAATCGAAACGCCAAAATTAAGAATCGAAGATCAAAATTCTTCTCTTAACTTTCAAACCTTTAAATTTCGCCGAATGCGTCCAAATAAAACTTAGACATTCCAGATTATGACCAAACTTCAAAAACAAATTTTAATCATCTAAATGAAACTATACAAAGTCTGGAAACCACTATAAGAGTATGATAATATCAAAGTCAACTTCCGGTCAAACCTATGAACTCTCTATTTCTTCAAATAGTTAATTTTCAACAAATAGAGTCAAAATAGTCTAGGAACAGCCAAATTTAAATCCGAACGTACGCCCAAGTCCAGTCCAAATTACCATAAGACCAATCAAAGCCATCAAATTCCAATTCCATGGGCATTTACTCAAAATTCAAACCTTGGCAAACTCTTCCAACTTAAAGCTTCCAAATTGAGAATCACTCTTCCAAATCCATCCTAAACCTCTCTAACATCGACACTAACCATACAAGCAGGTCATCCTGCCTCATATAGAGCTACTCAAGGTCTTAAACCACCAAACGAAATGTTAATGCTAAAAACAATCGGTCGGATCGTTACAACACGCAACATACGAAATACATACATCTTATTTATACGTCATTTTTCTTCTTCTTCGAGTTTTAACTTAAAATTTCAACCAAAACCACTATAATCTTCACCAAAATCCTTCAAATTTTTTTATATAAACTCAAAAGAATATTCACAATAATTTGCAACAACACCCAATTCAAATAAAATTATATTGTAAAATTTAATTTTTGAATTCAAAGCTTTGAAGCTTTTTAGTAATTGTCAATAACAAACTCTTTGATGCTGTAATTTTAGAGATAATGTCAATGGATTTGTGTGAAGAGAGAGAAAGGTTTGGATTGATCTGTATGAAAGAGAAAAATATATTTTAAAATCTTTTTTAAAATGGGATAAAAATGTGATTTTAAGGGCTTTGTATAATTAATGGTCGTGTGAGGGTGAGAGTGGGAGGGAGGCGACATAGGGGAAGAATAGCAATTACAACTTAATTTTAAGAGATCCTTCATTTATTATGATTATGTATATATATAGTAAATATAGATACACAATATAATTTTTAAGGAACCTAAAGAAAAGTGATAAATATTTGTCCAAACAAGTATATCTAGGAAAAAATCCCAAAAAAATGGGTAGCGGTTGTTAAATCGGGTCAAATACTTTAAGAAATGGGTGAACTAACATAAAATATAGCTAAAAGGGCTATTACACTAGCAGCATGCAAAACGCCTATACAAACTCAATACATTATTTTGCAATGTAATAGAAAACAATATAGAAAGGGCTAAGATGGATACTACTTTGATTCTGATTCAGGCGGAGGAAGAATAAATTAGAGGGGTAGGTGTTCCAGTCTACCCCTTACACTGGCACCCCCAAGAAAAATAAATGTGGTAACGACTGTGATCACACGATGGACAAAAATCCATATTCTTATGCTTAAACTAAAACGGGACAATAGATAGCTATCTGACACACTAGAGAGTCCTCAAAGTATGAGTCCATACACATGCTAGCTAAGACTGGATCATCAAAGATCGAATGTCACTATCATCAATATCAATCTCACTAGGAAGAAACACCGCCTCTATCATGCCATGCTCCTTCTCTCTACTAATTGGTTTCTAGTGTTAGTCAATCACGATTTGCCGTCAAGAGAGGAAGAGCTTTGACTTTAGGTTAGGCTAAATTCCTGGTTAAAAATAAGTCAGAAAGTAAATTTTTTGGGTTTTGGCACTAAATAAACCAACCGCCTATATAGGGTAAACTGTGTTCGTGTTAAATACTCGCATGCTAGAGCGGCACGTGGAACCGAAGACAGAAGACAATTAGTCCAGAAGGAAACGATCTCGTTTGTTATCGAAAGGCATGGTATTCATAAAGGCGAAATAAATGCCTACCACCCGATAACATCCAATGGATAATATTCTATAGCATTAAGTACATGGTCCGTTATAGAGAATATAGCATTTACTGCTATATATTTACTCCTTACCGTTACACATTCTTCAATGGCCTTCATAATTGTCATTAAATAGGGGCTTGATACTAGAACTTTATTCCCTAGGTATAAATATAAATAGTGAGCTCAACGACCATTGTAAGCAATGAATTTTCTGACAAGCATATACTATATTCTATTCAAAGCTCAATACTATTTTATTTTCTTGCTTATCAATATTGTCGCTATTGCCTCCGAAAGCTCTGCTCCCTGAACGAGGATTTTTGCTGTTTCATCTCGATTTCTATGCTAAGTCCTATATTCTCGTTTAATTTATTTACCATTTTAGAGTCAAATCAATTAACCTGTCTATAAACCACGTATAAATTCAATTGTACCGTTTACGGGTAAAAAGTTTGGTACCCACCGTGGGGCATAGATAGTGTGTAATCGAGTTGATCCTTGCATTTGTTACTAACCTGCTTGATTCTTTGTTCCGAGAAAAAAACATAAAAGATGGCAGATAATGATGTCAACATCGTACCCAACGTTGAGCTCAAAGGAACCTCAGTATGGAGTCTATCAGTGATACCTGCAATGAGAGGGATGAAGCCACACTAGTCCATGTTGGGAAATATCCACGACATGTTCGAGAGGCAACCCCAAATGATGCCAAAGAAGAGCACGTCGTTGAGACAATCAAGATCCTGAGGGATCAACAAAAAGCAATTATGGTCCACCTCTCACGACAGGATCAGGTCATGATAGAATTAAGGCAGGCATTGTCAGGTGTTTCCAACAATGTGAATGGATGAGATCAAGTTCTTCCCAGTGTTCCCACAAACCAAACAATGTAGAGGATCGACAACAACACCCTGAGGGGGGAAGTCGACTTTGACAAGGCAGGGGGAACGATAGAGGATCCGGTAACAACAATGAGAATGATTCTTTTAAAGACGAACTCATGCAGTTTATGAGGGAAATAAATGCCTGAATGGATAAGATTTGGGCACGCCACCCACACTGAAAGGACCAGACTGAAAGAAGTACACCCAATTGCCATTCAAACTAAGCGCGTCACCAGAGTTGATCCCGAAGCGGTTCAAAATGCTAGACGTGCCCAAGTATGATGGGAATTCGAATCCTCGGGAACACATCACTACCTATATAATGGCAGTGAAGAGGAACGATTTGGCTCCGCACGAAACTGAGTCAGTATTACTGAAGAAATTTGGGGAGACCCTCACAAAATGGACTCTAACGTGGTATTTGCTGCTGCCCGAGCATTCAATAGATTCCTTCAAGATGCTTGCAAATTCTTTCATCAAGGACTATGCCGGGGCTAGGAAGTTACAGGCCTGAAAGGCCAACATATTCAGGATCGCACAAGGAGAGTCGATATTCCTACGTGAGTTTGTGACCAGATTCCAGAAAGAAAGGATTCTGCTCCCGATTGTACTAGACGAATAGGCAGCTAAAGAATTTACTAAAGACTGAATTCGAGAAGTTCAGATGCTTCCTGGAAATTGAAGGAAAGTTTGCTTGAGTTCCAGGCAACAACATAGGCGGATGTTCACAACTGGAACGAGTCAAAGATCAGAATTGAGGATGATCAGCTAGGTTTCCTGACATCAACCAAGGGCCAGGACCGGGAGAAGAAAAGGGAACAGTCAAAGGATGATTTTGATACAGATCGACAGTCTTTGAGAGGTTAATTTTTGCCAGATGAACGGGTCGAAGGACGCGGTAGAGGTTTTCGATCGGCGGATAGATTCGCTACCGGAAGGGGAGTTGATCACGGTCGAAACAACATATTGCAAGAAAATGAGATGTCAGGTTTCCGGGACTCCTCCTACCCCAGGCTTTCCGAATACAGCTTCAACATCAGCATGGTGGAACTAGTGTCTGCTATGAGGAATATTAAGGAGGCACGATTCTTGAAAACAATAAGATCTCATCCAAGTCATAGGGATCCAAATTTGTGGTGCGAGTACCATAGGACCAATGGTCACCGAACTGGGGACTGTCAGCACTTGTGTGAGGAGGTGGAGACGTTGCTGAAAATTGCCATATCAGAGAGTTCTTAAGTGATCGGGCTAAAAACAACTATGGCCTTAATCGTGATAATGTGGAACCTTCGAAAGTAGTAGCCGACCCTTCTTGGTTGACGATCAGCATGATCTTCCAAGGGGGGGAGGGGGGAGGGAGGGGGGCGAGATTAATGGTGTGACATTTTCGGCAGCAAAAAAGATGAAGGTATCAGTAACCCACAGTAAGAGACTTCGGGAAGTGGACAAGGAAGACATTCACAGAGGAAGATGTAGATGGACTACTGCTGCCACACAACGATGCCCAGGTAATCTCTTTAAATGTCTTAGATTTTAAGATCAAGCCTGTTCTGGTTGATTGAGGAGGTTTGGCCAATATTATCCAGCGGAGAGTGGTGGAGCAATCTAAGTTGACCAGAAGTATCATTCCGGCCACAAAACTCCTCACCCAGGTAATCTCTTTAAATGTCTTAGATTTTAAGATCAAGCCTGTTCTGGTTGATTGAAGAAGTTTGGCCAATATTATCCAGCGGAGAGTGGTGGAGCAATCTAAGTTGACCAGAAGTATCATTCCGGCCACAAAACTCCTCACCGGGCAACAGGATCTCTCCTCAAAGAGGGTCGTCTTCATCACTCATTCTCCATTCGTGGACAACAGGATCTCTCCTTGAGGTAGTAGGCGATGATATAGTCTATAATATTATCCTGAGGAGACCGTGGTTGCACGAGATGAAGGCAGTGCCGCCAACATACCACAAATTGCTGAAATTTCCAATTCCCGAGGGAATTAATCAAATAAGAGGTAATCAACCGGCAGTAAGGGAAGTGAACGCTCAGTTTCTAGTAGCAAAGAGAAGGAGCATGCAGCAGAGCAATTATAGGAGTCGACGCCTGCTCCTGAGCTGAGCAAAGTTGAATATGGGGAGGAGTCTTCTGAATCCTATGAGGTAGCAAGATACTTCCAGGTACCAGAAGAAACGGACGCAACAAAGTCCACGACGAAAGAACTTGAGCAAGTTGCATTGTCCGAAATTTCATGGAAAGGAAGTTCCACTTTGGGACAGGATTAAACCCCGAGCTCAGGTCTATTTTTATTGAATTTCTTAAAATTAATGTTGATTGATTTGCATGGTCGAATGGGGATATGACAGGTATCCCGATGGAAGTGGCCGTGCATAAACTAAGCCCGGATCCTAACATCCCTTCGGTAAGACAAAAAAAATGTCCTGTTTCCGAGGTCAGAAACAAATTTATCAAAGAAAAGGTAACTCATTTACTCAATATTTGTTCAATCTGAGAGATAAAATATCCTGACTGGATAGCTAATGTAGTAGTAGTTCCAAAGAAGCACAATAAATTTTGCATATGCTTAGACTATAAGGATTTAAATATGGTGTTCCCAAATGACTCGTTTCTAATACCAAACATTGATCAAATGATTGATGCGACGACCGAACACGAGTTAATGAGTTTCCTCCATGCTTAATTCGGGTACAACCAAACCAAGATGAACCCGAAGGATCAGGAAAAAACTTTGTTCATAACGAACTTCGGCACATATTGCTATAATGTGATGCTTTTCGGGCTAAAGAACGTCGGAGCCACTTATCAGAGGCTCGTAAACAAGATGTTTGAAAAACAAATAGGGAAACCTATGGAAGTCTAATAGATGATATGTTGGTTACATATTCGAACACAGGCGATCATCTTAAACACCTGCAAGAGACCTTTGACGTCTTAAGAAAGCACAACACGAAGCTTAACCCCAAAAAATGCGCATTCAGGGTCAGATCCGGTAAATTCTTGGGGCTCCTAGTGTCACAGAGAGGGATCAAAGTCAATCCCGATAAATTTAAAGCCATTGAAGATATCCCTGGCCAGTTGTCAAGCGTAAAAGAGGTTCAAAGGTTGACAGGAAGACTGGCCGCCTTAAGTAGGTTCCTTTCTTGGTCTTCGGTGCAACCACTTCTTTACACTCCTCAAAAAGAAGAAAAACTTTGAATGGGCTCCAAAATGTAAGAATGATTTGAAGGATTTGAAAAGGTACTTGTCGAGTCCTCCGCTACTGTCAAATCGGAGGAAGGCAAACAATTGTTGATCTATCTAGTGGTCTTGGAGGTAGCGGTAAGTGTTGTTTTAGCCCGTGAGGACAAAGGTACGCAATATCCTATCTATTATGTTATTAAAATTTTAACGGGAACATAAACTCACTACCCGCATCTGGAAAAATTGGCCTTAGCTCTCGTAGTCGCCGCCCGACTTAGGCCTTATTTCCAATTTCACCCGATAGCCGTGGTGACCATCTTTCCCCTACAAGAATATTCTTCATAAACCTTAACTTTTAGGTAGGCTGGCCAAGTGGGAAATTGAAATGAGAAAATTTGACATAGAATATAAACCTAGGACTGCAATTAAGTCACAGGTTTTGGCCGACTTTGTGGCCAATTTCAGTCCAAGACTTTTACCTTTGGCTACCAAGGAAGAAATAATGGTGTCATAATCGACATCAGGATCTTGGACTTTATTCACAAATGGAGCTTCCAATGTGAAAGGGTCTGGGCTCTGCGTAGTGTTAATCATATCCTCGGGGGAAATCCTAAGGCAGGCCATAAGGACTGTTCCTTTGACTAACAATAAAGCGGAGTATGAAGCTTTAATTACAGGACTTGAGCTGGCCCGGAGACTGGACTCCAAGGTCATAGAAATCAAATGCGACTCCCAACTGGTAAAAAAATAAGGTCTACGGGATCTACGAAGCCAAAGAAGAATGCATGCAACAATATTGTCATGACCCCAAATCCTAAGCCGGCCGTGATGGCGTCTATCATGGAACTAGGCTAGCCAACCATTACACACTATCATAATATTTCATAATTTCCCGAAACTAGCAGATTTTAAACAAGAAAAATGAGATAAACAATTTATACACTACCCCAAAACCTGGAGTCAACTATCATGAGCATCTAGGACTATGAATACAATGTACAATAAGGTGACTTGCTACTACAAAAGCCTAAAGTACAAAAGACAAAAACTATGAACTAAGGAAAGGAAAAGAGGTGAGCTGGGGACGCTGAGCAGCTACCTCGATCCTCGAACAACTCCAAGCACATACGGAAATCAACTAGTGAGATGGTCCTATACCTGGATCTGCACACAGAGGTGTAGGGAGTAACGTGAGCACACCAACTCAGTAAGTAATCAAAGTAACTAAAAACTTAAGTGTAGTGATAAGCATTTATAAATAATGTAAATCCATATAATAAGTAACTGTGGAAATAAGTAAATCAAGTCAGGACTCTACATTTCCGAATATTTCATAAAACTCCAGTTTCCATTTAAAATCTTGTATAAAAACATTTGTCCAACATTATCATCAGAGGCTCAGTGTAAAGAAGAGTGAGAACAGTAGTTTCATTAAAATATAGGCCTCTCGGGCACAGTATCACTCACAATAAAGCCTCTCGGGCGAGCCTCTCAGCCACTCGTGACTCCACTATCAGAATCTTATGCTCTCACTTAAACACTCGTACTCAGCAAGTACCATGAATACACACAACTACTGTAGCGGGCAGCCCGATCCAATACATACATACATACATACACACACACACACACACACACACACACACACACACACACACACACACACACACACACACACACACACA
>ML338670.1:23854-54630 GCA_005239505.1 Nicotiana paniculata
ATATATATATATATATATATATATATATATATATACGGCGTGCAGCCTGATCCATATAACATACGCTGCGGCGTGCAACCCGATCCATATAATAGTCGACTGCGCCCACTGGAGGTGTACAGACTCCGGAGGGGCTCCTACATCCCAAGCGCTATATTTCTGCAACGTGCAGCCCAATCCAATATATGTATTGCTGCGACGTGCAACCCAATACATATGTAACATATATATTGCTGCGGCTGCAACCCACATCCCTGACATCACCGCGACACCATGTCCTGAAGAACGAGCAAGTGTGGATCATCATAATGGCGTGCTCTAATCTAATCATAAAGAGAAGACCAACCTCATCAATCTCACCAACTGAAACGCTAAAGCCTGAACATCAATCGCTAATGGCCGCTTTGCTTACTGGAAGGTAGGCTAGACTCCCCAAACTCTCCGCTCTGCGACTCAGGGCATCAGCCACTACATTGGCCTTCCCCGGATGATATAAAATAGTGAGGTTATAATCCTTGAGAAGATCCAACCACCTCCTGTGACGCAAATTCAGATCAGATGCTGCAAACTACGGTGATCAGTGAAAATCTCACAATGCAGTCCATACAAATAATGACGCCAAATCTTCAAGGCATGGACAATAGCTGCTAGCTCAAGATCGTGCACTAGATATATCTTCTTGTGGACCTTTAACTGTCTGGACGCGTAGGCAATCACCCTACCATCCTGCATCAAAGCCACTCCAAGGCCAGCTCTCGAGGCATCACAGTAAACTGTATAGGAACCTGAACCTGTAGGCAAAACCAACACGGGAGCCGTAGTCAAAGCTGACTTGAGCTTCTGAAAGCTCTCCTCACACTCCTCAGTCCACCTGAACTGAGCACCCTTCTGGGTCAGTCTGGTCATAGTTGCTGCAATAGACAAAAATCCCTCTACGAAACGGCAATAGTACCCTGCCAAGCCAAGGAACTGCGAATCTCAGTAGCTGATGATGGTCTAGGCCAGCTCTGCACCGCCTCTATCTTCTTTGGATCAACCTGAATACCCTCACTAGACACCACGTGCCCCAAGAACGCTACTGAATCTAGCCTGAACTCACACTTTGAAAATTTTGCATAATATCTCTTCTCCCTCAAAGTCTGAAGCACAACTCTCAAATGGTGCTCATGATCCTCCCGAGATTGGGAATATACCAAGATATCGTCGATAAACACGATGACGAAAGAATCTAGATAAGGCCGGAATACACTATGCATCAAGTGCATAAAGGCTGCTGGGGCATTGGTCAGCTCGAATGACGTAACCAGAAACTCATAATGACCTTATCTAGTCCTCAAAGAAGTCTTCGGAATGTCTGGCCCCCGAATCTTCAACTGATGATAGATGGAATGCAAGTCAATCTTGGAAAACACGGGCACCCTGCAACTGATCAAAAAAGTCATCTATACGAGGCAACGGATACCGGTTCTTCACCGTAACCCTGTTCAGCTGCCGATAATCAATACACATACGCATAGAACCATCCTTCTTCTTCACAAACAGCACCGGTGCACCCCAAGGTAAGACACTAGGCCGAATGAACCCCTTATCTAGGAGTTCCTGAAGCTGCTCCTTTAATTCCTTTGGCTCCGCTGGTGACATACGATAAGGTGGAATAAAAATAAGCTGAGTGCCTGGCACCAGGTCAATACCAAAATCAATGTCCCTGTCAGGTGGCATGCCTGGTAGGTCTACATGAAACACGTCCGGAAAGTCACAGACCACAGGAACCGAATCAATAGCAGGAGTCTCGCCAATATATAGTGAAATTTCAGGCTTTGCTTGCACGGTTCATGGAATGGTCAGTTACCCATATCCCGAGGAAAGAAAATGCGGAGGTAGACACACTAGTCAATCTGGAATCGTCCACAGAAATGAAGGGATCAGACTCCAGTACTTTCGTTGACTATCGTGCACAATGCACACCTCAAAACAAGGTATGAAATGGTCGATTGCAATTATAGTAACCCAACGAAAAGTCAGGATCGAATCCACAAGGAGCTAGATGGGAGTTAGGAGTATATATTCTGATGCATGAATTTGAACTATCTTAATTTGCACTTCCACAAAATAGTGTTTTTGCTATTTCTATCTTAAAACTAAAGATTGCAAAATAAAGAAGTAAGACTAGGATAATTTTTTTGTTGTTTTCAAGTTTGTAAAAAGCCTAGGACTATGACCATCACCTAGGTGTTTGCCTAATGGGATAAAAACCTTAATGCTTGTTTTGTCGATCCGGGCATATTATAATGTCACGACCCCAAATCCTAAGTCGGTCGTGATGGCGCCTATCATGGAACTAGGCTAGCCAACCATTTCAGATTATCAATATATCCCATAATTTCACCAAAATTTAGCAGATTTTAAAAATATCATAAAGAGATAAACAAATACACACTTCCCCAAAACTTGGAGTCAACTGTCATGAGCATCTAAGACTGAAAATACAATGTACAACAGTGACTTGCTACAAAAAGATTATGAGGTACAAAATACCAAAAGAAACTATAATCTGAGGGAAGCAAAGGAGGTGAGCTGGGGACGCTGAGCAGCTACCTCAATCCTCGAACAACTCCAAGCCCGTCCGAAAATCAACTAGTGGGATGGTCCGGTACCTGGATCTGTACACGGAGGTGCAGGGAGTAACGTGAGTATGCCAACTCAGTAAGTAATCAATGTAACTAAAAACTTGAGTGTAGTGACGAGCCATTTAAATCGTGTAAATCCATATAATGAATAACAGTGGAAATGAATAAATCAAGTCAGAAATCTAAAATTCCGAATATTTCATAAAACTTCGGTTTCTATTTAAAAAAAAATCTCGCATGAAAACTTTTGTCCAACATTTATTATCAGAGGCTCGGTGTAAAGAAGAGTGAAATTTTTTTTCTTCATAAAATATAAGCCCCTCGGGCGCAGTATCATTCACAATAAAGCCTCTCGGGCAAGCCTTTCAGTCACTCGTGACTCCACTATCAGTATCTCATGATCCCACTTAACACTCGTACTCAATAAGTACCATGAACACACACAACTGCGTGAGGTGAGCAACCCACTCCACTACATTTATACATACATATATATTTACATTGCTGCGGCGTGCAGCCCGATTCATATATATAACAAATATTGCTGCGGCGTGCAACCCGATCCGTATTAGTCGACTGTGCTCACTGGGGGTGTACAGACTCCTGGAGGGGCTCCTTTATCCCAAACGCTATATCTACTACGACGTGCAGCCTGATCCAATATGTATACTGTTGCGGCGTGCAGCCCGATCCATATATAACATATATTTCTGCAGCGTGCATCCCGATTCATATATATATAATCCATATTGCTGCGGCGTGCAGCCCGATCCATAGTTATCCTCACATACTCGGCTCTTATCCTGACTCAGTCACCCTCACAAGCCACTTGGGCAGTTTATCTCAACTTAAGGGACTCAGCCCAAAATATTTTCAGAGTTTTCAAAGCAGTGCGATAACAGTGAAAATAACAACAAGTAGGAAACATGACTGAGTTCACAATTGTTCTAACAAGATAGGGGTAGAATAGTGTAAAAGTACCCAAACATGGAAAAATACCCCTGAGGGTCTAAACAAGTCGGCACAAGTCCCCAAACATGGCTCACAGCCCATAAACTAGTATAAACTTCTGAAACACAGGATATCATAAGGTTTCAAATCGAATACGCGGCTTAATAGTCGCTACGGGGCAGACCAAGTCACAATCCCTGTCGGTGCACGCCCCCACGCTCGTCACCTAGCAGTGCGTCACCTCATTTATCAACACAATATCAAATAACGGGGTGTCATACCCTCAGGCTTAGAGTTACAATCGTTACTTACCTCAAAACAGCCCAAAAGCTACTCCGCGATGCGCTTGCCCCTCGAATTGGCTCCTAAATGCTCCGAATCTAACAAAAATCAGATTAACATCATCAATACACGCTAACGGAACAAAACCCAATCGAAAGATATAATTTTTAACACAATTCTCGAAATTCGGCCAAATCCGAGCCCCGGGCCCACGTCTCAGAATTTGATATAATTTACATCACTAGAAACCTCGTCCTTCCACGATTTTGCACATACCTAGAACACCATAATCGGACCAGAATTGCCTACTCAAATCGCCAAAAGAATTTTCCAAACCTTCTCCCATTTTTCCAAACTTTTTCTACTTTAATCCTTCAAATTACAAGCCTAATCCGAACAATATAGCATAGAAACGAGTTTTATAATCCAGGAACTTACCTCCACTGAAGAACCTCAAATTCTTTCTTCAATTTGGTCTCAAACAAGCTCCACTCGCATGCAACAATGGAAGAATGAAAAGAATCTGCAGCTTCGCAGGTGCAGCCAACTCTTCGCACCTGCGGACTCCTCTTGCCTAGCCTCTTTTCGCACCTGCGCATGGACCTTTGCACCTGCGGCTGCCCATCCGCAGGTGCGGCCACACCAGCAGCTATTTGCTGCAAATTTCCTAAGTTCAAACCTCCGCCAACCATCCGAAATCAATCCCGAGCCCCTCGGGGCCCCAACCAAACATACCAACACACCCCATAGCATCATTCAAACTTAGTCGATCCTTCGAAACACAGAAAACAACACAAAAATACCAAAATTACATCAAATTCAAACCTGTGAGCTTTGAAACTTCTAAATGCGAATGATGCCGAAACCAACCAAAACACATCCGATTGACCTGAAAATTTGCACACATATCCAAAATGACATTACGAACCTGCTCCAACTGTTGGAATTCCATTCTGACTTCTATAGCCTATTTTCCATTGCTGACCAGAAATCGCCAAAACCTAACCTTCGCCAATTCAAGCCTAATTCTACAACGGACATCAAAACTTCATTCCGAACACACCCCTACGTCCCAAATCACCTAACGAAGCTATCCGAGCCATAAAATCCGCATTCCGAGGTCGTTTACCAATAAGTCAACTCTTAGTTTGACTTATTAACTATTAGGCTACTTTAAGAGGCTAAGTGCCTCTGTTCTCACCAAGGCCACTCCGAACCCAAACCATCCGACGAAACACAACATAAACAGGCTAAGCAATATATGATAAAGAAGAAATGGGGGAAACGTGGCTAATCTCACGAAACGACTGACCGGGTCGTTACATCCTCCCCCTCTTAAACAAAAATTCATCCTCAAACGGGTCTAGAAACATACCTGGAGTCTCAAATAAGTGAGGATATCCGTCCCGCATCTCCCGCTCGGCCTTCCAGGTGGAATCCTCCACCAGCTGTCCTCTCCATTGAACCTTCACTGAAGCTATATCCTTAGAACTCAGGTTTCTGACCTCACAACCCAAAATAGCCACTAGCTCTACCTCATATGACATATTACCCTCGAGCTGAACCGTGCTGAAGTCCAAAACATGAGACGGGTCACCAACATACTTTCGGAGCATCGAAACATGGAACACCGGATGAATACTCGATAAACTAGGAGGCATGGAAAGTCTATAAGCCACCTCCCTAACCCTCTAAAGCACCTCAAAAGGCCCAGTAAATCGGGGACTCAGCTTTCCCCTCTTCTCGAACCACATAACACCCTTCATGGGTGACCCCTTCAGTAGTACTATCTCCCCAATCATGAAAGACACGGACCTTCTAGTCCGCAGAACTCTTCTGCCTAGACTGCGTCGTGTGAAGCCGCTCCTGAATCAATTTCACCTAGCCCAACGTATCCTGAACCAAGTGTGTGCTCAATATCCTAGACTCGCCCGGCTCAAACCAACCAACCGGAGATCTGCACCTCCTACCATATAAAGCCTCATACAGAGCCATCTGGATACTCGACTGATAACTATTATTATATGCAAACTCCGCGAGTGGCAGAAACTGGTCCCATGAACCCCCAAAATCAATGACACAAGCACGCGACATATCCTCCAAAATATGAATAGCACGCTCCGACTGCCTGTCGGTCTGAGGATGAAACTCTATGCTCAACTCGATCTGAGTACCCAACTCTCTCTGTACGGCTCTCCAAAACTGATATGTAAACTGAGTACCTCTGTCAGAAATGATAGAAACTGGAACCCCATGCAATCGGTCAATCTCCCTGATATAAATCTCAGCTAACCGCTCTGAAGAATAAGTAGTACCAACAGGAATGACGTGCGTGGACTTGGTCAGCCAATCCACAATAACCCATATAGCATCAAACCTCCTCGAAGTCCGTGGGAGCCCAACTACAAAGTCCATGGTGATCCGCTCCCACTTCCACTCCAAAATATCAAATCTCTAAAGCAATCCAAATGGCCTCTAGTGCTCATACTTGACCTGCTGACACTTGAGACACCGAGCCACAAACTCAACAGTATCTCTCTTCATCCGCCTCTACCAATAATGCTGTCGCAGATCCTGATACATCTTCGCGGCACCCGGGTGGATGGAATACCGCGAACTATGGGCCTCAAATAGAATCAAATCTCGAAGCCCATCTACATTAGGCACGCAAATCTGGCCCTGCATCCTCATGACCCCTTCATCACCAATAACTACATCCCCGACATCACCACGACAGACCCTGTCCTGAAGAACAAGCAAGTGTGGATCATCGTACTGGCGTGCTCTGATCTGATCATAAAGAGAAGACCTGGAGGCTACACAAGCCAATACCCGTGGAGGCTCTAATAGATCCAATCTCACCAACTGACCTACTAAAGCCTGAATATCAAGTGCTAAAGGTCGCTCAGCTACTGGAAGGTAGGCTAAATTCCCCAAACTCTCCGCTCTGCGACTCAGGGCATCGGCCACTACATTGGCCTTCCCCGGATGATATAAATAGTGAGGTCATAATCCTTGAGAAGCTCCAACCACCTCCTCTAATGCAAATTCAAATCCTTCTGCTTAAGAAGATGCTACAAACTACGGTGATTAGTGAAAATCTCGCAAAGCACTCCCTAGAAATAATGACGCCAAATCTTCAAGGCGTGAACAATAGCTGCTAGCTCAAGATCGTGCACTGGATAATTCTTCTCATGCACCTTTAACTGTCTGGACGCGTAGGAAATCACCCTAACATCCTGCATCAAAACCTCTCTAAGACCAACTCTCGAGGCATTACAATAGACTGTATAAGAACCTGAACTTGTAGGCAAAATGAATACCGGAGCTGTAGTCAAAGCTGACTTGAGCTTCTGAAAGCTCCCCTCACACTCCTCAGTCCACCTGAACTGAGCACCCTTCTGGATCAATCTGGTCAAAGGTGCTGCAATAGATGAAAATCCCTCTACGAAACAGCGGTAGTACCCTTCCAAACCAAGGAAACTGCGAATCTCAGTAGCTGATGATGGTCTAGGCCAACTCTGCACCGCCTCTACCTTCTTCAGATCAACCTGAATACCCTCACTGGACACCACGTGCCCCAAGAATGATACGAATCAAGCCAGAACTCACACTTCGAAAAATTTTCATACAATCTCTTCTCTCTCAAGGTCTGAAGCACAACTCTCAAATGTTGCTCATGATCCTCCCGAGATCGGGAATACACCAAGATATCGTCAATGAACACGATGATGAAAGAATCCAGATAAGGCCGGAATACACTGTGCATCAAGTGCATAAAGGCTGCTGGGGCATTGGTCAGCCCGAATGACATAACCAGAAACTCATAATGGCCATATCTAGTCTTGAAAGCAGTCTTCGGGATGTCTGGCCCCCGAATCTTCAATTGATGATAGCCGGAACGCAAGTCAATCTTAGATAATACTCTAGCACCCTGCAACTGATCAAACAAGTCATCTATATGAGACAAGGGATACTAGTTCTTCACCGTAACTCTGTTCAGCTGCCGATGATCAATACACATACGCATAGAACCATCCTTCTTCTTTACAAACAACACCGGTGCACCACAAGGTGACATTCTAGGTCGAATGACCCCTTATCTAGGAGTTCCTGAAGCTGCTCCTTTAATTCCTTTAGCTCAGTTGGTGCCATACGATAAGGTGGAATAGAAATAGGCTGAGTGCCTAGCACCAGGTCGATACCAAAATCAATGTCCCTGTCAGGTGGCAGGTCTGCAGGAAACACGTCCAGAAAGTAATGGACCACAGGAACCGAATCAATAGCAGAAGTCTCACCATTGACATCCCTCACAAAAGACAGATACGATAAACACCCCTTCTCAACCATACGCTAAGCCTTCAGGTAGGAAATCACCCTGCTAGGCACATAATCAGAAGACCCTCTCCACTCAACCCTCGGACATCCGGGCATATTGGTCATGGTCTTAGCGTGACAGTCAAGAACGGCATGACACAGAGATAACCAGTCCATGCCCAATATCACATCAAATCGACCATGTTGAGTAACAGTAGGTCCACTCGGGTCTCCAGACCCCAAATGGGTATCACACACGACCGATACACACGGTCTACAATAACAGTATCGCCTACCGGAGTCAACACATGAACAGATGTAACTAAAGACTCACGGGGCATATCCAAAAAATGAGAACAATATGAAGAAACATAGGAATATGTAGAACCAGGGTCAAATAAAGCCAAAGCATCTAAGAAACAGACTGAGACAATACTTGCGATCACTGCATTGGAGGCCATAGCATCTGGCCTTGTTGGAAAGGCATACATACGGGCCTGACCTCCACCTGCTCGACCTCCCCCTCTAGGACGGCCTCTAGTTGACTGACTACCACCCCTGGCTGCCTGGGTGGGTGGTGAAGTAACTGGAGCTGAAATCAAAGGCTGGCTCGTCAGCTGAGATGGACCTCCAAGAAGATGAGGACACTGCCTCCTCATATGCCCGAACTCTCCACACTCATAACAGGTCCCGGGAGTTGGAGTCTGGGACTAAAATGAACTCGTGGCACTAGAATGGCCACTAGGAGAACCATGCATAGAAGACCCCTGAACTGATGATGCTCGAGAAGCACTCTGGGCTAGAAGGGCACCGAATGAAGAAATGCCTGGCTGAAAACCGCGGGGACCATACCTCGAGGATGCACCACTATAGGCTAGACGGCGTGACCGAGGAGGCCTGAATTAACGGCCCCTACCATGCTGAAACTGCCCCCTGGAAGGAGCACCACTAGAACCACCCGATCCACGAGGCCTGTTGGCCTCCCTCTCTACCCGCTCCTGGTGGCGAACCGACTCAATATCTCGAGCAATATCAACAACCTGCTCGAATGTAGCATCTGATACTCTCTCCCGGGTCATGAAAAGGCGAAGCTGATAAGTAAGGCCATCTATAAACCTCCTAATCCTCTCCCTATCAGTAGGGACCAACTCAGTGGCATGACGAGCAAACTCCGAAAACTGCATCTCGTATTGCATCACTGATAGCTCCCCCTGACGCAGCTGCTCAAAATGCCTGTGCTGCTCCTCCCTGAGAGACTAGGGTATATACTTCTCCAAGAAGATAGTGGAGAACTACTTCCAGGTAAAGGGTGCTGAACCAACAGGCTTACACCTCTCAAAAGACTCCCACCAAGTGAAGGCAACACCAGAAAACTGAAATGTAGCAAATGAGACCCCACTGGTCTCCAAAATCACAGTAGTATGCAGCATCCTTTGGCACTTATCTAGAAAACCCTGGGAATCCTCTCCCGTAGCACCACTAAATGTCGGAGGCTGTAGTCCACTAAACCTCTCCAACCTACATTGCTCTTCATCTAGCATAGCTGGGACCACGAAGTCCTGAACTGGAGCAACCGGCTGGGCTGGAACTGCCCTCGGTGTCTGCTGGCCCTGAGTAGCCTACTCAGGTTTCCGGGTAACTGGAGTCCGACTGCCTCCCCCGACCTGAGAAGTAGCGGCAACTACCTGAGCAAGGGTAGTACACACCATCAAGATCTGGGCCAAGGTCTCCTGAAGACCTGAAATAACAATAGGCACTGCCGGTGCCTGGGCCTGCCTCGCTGGAGTATCTGCGGCGGGAATTTGACCATGAACAGTAGGGGGATCAACTGGCACTGCCTTGTCTACTGCACGGGCTGGCCCCTACCTCTACCACGGCCTCGACCACTCGTTGGTCTAGTTGGTGGCTGATCACCCTGATCGGTTGCGCGAGTCCTCACCATCTGTGAGAGAATGAACAACAGAAGTTTAGATTTCCAGAATCAATCAAATGGCAAGACAGAATTCAAGAAAAATGAGATTGTTCCTAAGGGTTCTGTAGCCTCTCGAAGATAAGTACAGACGTCTTCGTACTAATTCGCTTGACTCTACTAAACCTGCTCATGACCGTTCAATCCTATGTGACCTAGGATCTGATACCAACTTGTCACGACCCCAAGTCCTAAGCCGGCAATGATGGAGCCTATCATGGAAATAGGCTAATCAACCATTTCAGATTATCAATATATCCCATAATTTAACCAAAATTTAGCAGATTTTAAAATATCAAAAAGAGATAAACAAATACACACTTCCCCAAAACCTGGAGTCAACTGTCATGAGCATCTAAGACTGAAAATACAATGTACAACAGTGACTTGCTACAACAAAAAACTGAGGTACAAAAGACCAAAAGAAAATATAATCTAAGGGAAGGAAAGGAGGTGAGATGGGAATGCTGAGCAGCTACCTCAATCCTCGAATAACTCCAAGCCCGTTCGGAAATCAACTAATGGGATGGTCCGGTACCTGGATCTGCACACGGAGGTGCATGGAGTAACGTGAGTACGCCAACTCAGTAAGTAATCAATGTAACTAAAAACTTGAGTGTAGTGATGAGCCATTTATATCATGTAAATCCATATAATGAATAACATTAGAAATGAATAAATCAAGTCAGAAATCTACAATTCCGAATATTTAATAAAACTCCGGTTTCCATTAAAAAAAAATCTCGTATGAAAACTTTTGTCCAACATTTATTATCAGAGGCTCGGTGTAAAGAAGAGTGACAACAATATTTTCATAAAATATAAGCCCCTCGGGAACAATATCACTCACAATAAAGCCTCTCGGGCTAGCTTCTCAGTCACTCGTGACTACACTATCAGCATCTCATGCTCGCACTCAGTAAGTACCATGAACACACACAACTGCTGCGGCGGGCAGCCCAGTCCACTACATTATACATACATATATATATATTTATACTATTGTGGCGTGCAACCCGATCCATATATATAACATATATTGTTGCGGCATGCAGCCCGATCCATATAATAGTCGACTGTGCTCATTGGGGGTGTACAGACTCTTGGAGGGGCTCCTTCAGCCCAAGCGCTATATCTGTTGCGGCGTGCAGCCTGATCCAATATGTATACTGCTGCGACGTGCAGCCCGATCCATATATAACATATATTGCTGCGGCGTGCAGCCCGATCCATATATAACATATATTGCTGCGGCGTGCAGCCCAATCCACATATATATAATCCATATTGTTGCGGCGTGCAGCCCGACCCATATGTAATATATAACATATATATTGTTGCGGCGTGCAACCCGATCCATATCTATCCTCATATACTTGGCTCTCGGCCTGACTCAGTCACCCTCACAAGCCACTTGGGCAGTTTATCTCAACTTACTGGACTCAGCCCAAATTATTTTTCAGAGTTTTCAAAGCAGTGTGATAACAGTGAAAATAACAAGAAGTAGGAAACATGACTGAGTTCACAATTGTTCTAACATGATAGGGGTAGAATAGTGTAAAAGTACCCAAACATGGAAAAATACTCCTGAGGGTCCAAACAGGTCGGCACAAGGCCCCAAACATGGCTCATAGCCCATAAGCTAGTATAAACTTCCGAAACACAGGATATCATAAGGTTTCAAATCGAATACGCGGCTTAATAGTCGCTATGGGACGGACCAAGTCACAATCCCTATCGGTGCACGCCCCCACGCTCGTCACCTAGCATATGTGTCCCCTCATTTATCAACACAATATCAAATAACGGGGTGTCATACCCTCATGTTTAGAGTTACAATCGTTACTTGCCTCAAAACAACCCAAAAGCCACTCTGTGATGCGCTTGCCCCTCGAATTGGCTCCCAAATGCTCCGAATCTAACCAAAATCAGATTAACATCATCAATACACGCTAACAGAACAAAACCCAATCGAAAGATATAGTTTTTAACACAATTCTCGAAATTCAGTGAAATCCGAGCCCCAGGCCCACGTCTCAGAATTTAATAAAATTTACATCACTAGAAACCGCCCACGATTCTACACATACCTAGAACACCATAATCGGACCAGAATTGCCTACCCAAATCGCCAAAAGAATTTTCCAAACTTCCTCCCATTTTTCCAAACTTCTTCTACTTTAATCCTTCAAATTACAAGCCTAATCCGAACAAAATAGCATAGAAACAAGTTTTATAATCCGGGAACTTACCTCCACTAAAGAACCTCAAATTCTTTCTTCAATTTGCTCTCAAACTAGCTCCACCCACATGCAACAATGGAAGAATGACTAAAATTTCACAGAGGCACCATTTTATACTGTTTTGCCCAGTTAATCTGCACATGCGGACCTTTCCCAGGTACGCACCTGTGAAAACTCACTTACAGTCCAATTCTCGCAGTTGCGGTCCCTTTTCCGCACTTGTGGCTTCGCAGGTGCGGCCAACTCTTTGCACCTGCGGACTCCTCCTGCCTAGCCTCTTTTCGCACCTGCGCATGGACTTTCGCACCTGCGGCTGCCCATCCGTAGGTGCGGCCAATTCAGCAGCTTAACACCATCAGTTATTTGTTGCAAATTTCCTAAGTTCAAACCTCCGCCAACCATCCAAAATGAATCCCGAACCCCTTGGGGCCCCAACCAAACATACAAACACACCCCATATCATCATTCAAATTCAACACCAAAAACAACACGAAAACACCAAAATTACATCAAATTCAAACCTATGAGCTTTGAAACTTCTAAATTTTGCCAACGATGCCCAAACCAACCAAAACACATCCGATTGACCTAAAAATTTGCACATATATCCAAAATGACATTACGAACCTGCTCCAACTGTCGGAATTCCATTCCGACCCCTATAGCTTATTTTCCACTGCCGACCAAAAATTGCCAAAACCTAACCTTCGCCAATTCAAGCCTAATTCTACACCGGACATCAAACTTCATTCCGAACCACTCCTAAGTCCCAAATCACCTAGTGAAGCTATCCGAGCCATAAAATCCACATTCCGAGGTCATTTACCAATAAGTCAACTCTCAATTTGACTTTTCAACTATTAGGAGGCTAAGTGCCTTTGTTCTCACCACGAATACTCCGAACCCAAACCATCTGACGCAACACAACACAACATAAACAGGCTAAGCAATATATGATAAAGAAGAAATTAGGGAAACAGGGCTAATCTCACGAAACGACCGGTCGGGTCGTTACATCTAATTATCAATATCTCAATTACCTAATCAATATCTCTCGGTCAGAGAGTGGTTTTGCCTAATTTTGCTTTCTCAATTCCAAATAGGTATTACACAAAACAGTTGATAAAAGATCAAGTCACTACCAGAAAATGGGCCTATTGCAACAATATTTTAGCAACGGTTCAATAATCGTTGCCGTAGAACCTATATAGTAACGTTTTAACCGTTACAATAGCATTTATGTGATATTAGCACAATTTAACTATACAACCGCTGCTATTGTAAGAAAACCATTGCCATAGATGCATCTGGCGCAACAGTTATATAAGCGTCCCAATAAAATAATCTACTGGAACGCTTTTATAGTAAAAATATCTATTGGAACGGTTATTTTTCCCTCCTTATTTTCCCCCTTGAATTTTGTTAAACCCGCCAAAATAACCCCTACTTATTTATTTTTTAATAATTTTAATAACCTAAATATATATTAAATAAAAAAACTTTTTTGTTACACCCCTAATACGCCGATACCCCCAATGCATAAACCATTCCTTCTTTCCAACACTTCACTAACCCGATACCCTATCTCTCTCTCCAACACTTCTTCATCCTCTCCAATATCGCCGACAGTACGGTCCAATATCGCCGACGGTACGGTACACTCATCTGAAAACTCCGATACCCTATCTCTCTCCGATGCCTTGAAAAACCCTCAATCCTCTTTTAGTTTAGAGTTTTTGGAGTTTAATTTGATTAATTGTAGAAAGAAACTAAGGTTTTGTGCAAATGGTTGTGTAAAGGTTACAAACGAAGGATCGAAGAAACAATTTGAAGACCCAAATAGTAAGGTAATAAGATTTTTTTGCTCTCTTTGCACTTCCTGGCTCTTAATCGAGAAATCTAGTCTTATTTTTGGGTTTTCTTATGTTTTTTTTCAGTTGAATTAGGGATTTTGTGTGTATTTTCAGCTACTCTTTGTAATTTTTTATTTTCTCGCACTTTCTGGCTCTTAATCGAGAAATATGTTTTGCAAATGGTTTTCTATATGTATAGCATATATTTTCAAGTTCCTTATTTTTGGGTGCATATGTTTCAACCTTGCTTCAAAATAAAATTTTCAAGTATGATTTTTTTTACTTTCAGCAAGTCTGTGTTGCATGTGTTAGCTTGGTGTCATTATGATTCAGAAGTGTGAATTTTTTCCACTTTTTATGTTTTATTTTTTTTTGGTTTTCTTCATTTGTGACTGTCACTAACTTTTGCTATTGTTAGGTTTCAGACCATTTTGTTATTTTCTTTTGTTTGATTTTGTATGTATTCAACAAATTTAGGCATCATTATAGTATGTTTCTCCCTTATTAGGCTATGTATGATATCTCAGAATTTACAGAATTTGGAATACGACCAAATATGCAGCGGCAGATAAAGCGATTAGGGGGATATAATTTCTTATACAGAGTAGCAACAAATATAATTAAAAAGGAAAATCGTGGTGAATATCACTCAGCCAATAGTCGAATCCAATAGTCGAATATCACTCAGCCAACAAATATAATTTCTTTAGCATCCCATGTTTTCCTTGAAGCTATTTTTGATGTTATATCTTAATATGTTCCGAACTTGTTATATTATATCTACTTCCTTCATATTACTTGAATGGTAGCTCAGTATGGTGTTTCAAGGTAATTTTTGTCTAATTTTAGTCAAACTCAACTATTCTCGCACAATAATTTGAATGACAGAGGCATGAATCTCATTCTTTTTTAGCGTTAGCATTCTATAGTTGGAACCACGAGAGGATAAAATCTGAGCATCAATGTTTTGTAGAGATTTAACCAGTTTCTAATTTAGGTGTCTCGAACAGAAGCGCATCGTTTATATTAGGGATTTTGAGGGTAACTTGACACATGCTTTAGCTAAGCCTTTAGGTGAAGTAACCAACAACATAGCAAAGACAATAACAACAGTGATGTCACGACCCTAATCCCACCCGTGTCGTGATGGCGCCCAACATCGGAGTCAGGCAAGCCAACAATTGTTTACTAGTGAGGTTTTCCTTATTAGCATACAAATCCCACATATTTCCCAAACTTTTAAATTTAACTCATTTAAATAAAAGCGGAAACATTTACCAATTTTAATACATACAAACAAAAATGATCGTAATCCAATATATATATATATCTGCCAGGAACTAGTGTCACAAGTTAATAGGCGAACTGGTAGAATATACAAAATATAATACAAGACAGTACTGCTGTCTGAGAGGAATAGATAGAATATATACAAAAGATAAATCCATAGCACAACTGAGAAACGTCAGGGGGTGCAGCTCACCGTGGAGTCCGATCCGGAAGATAAGTCAAGCTCCGGTCGGATAACTAGAAACACCAGCCTCAGAACCTGTACAATTAAGTACAGAAGTGCAACATGAGTACATAATATAAATGTACCCAGTGAGTATCACGCCTAACCTCGAAGAGGTAGTGACGAGAGGTCGACATGACACTTACTACGGTCCAACAGTAATAATGTAAACATGATAAATGAAATGCAGTAGACATGTGAGACAGTAAGCAGCAGATATCTATCAAATATAGAAAACCAGGTAAGTACTGAAAATAAGCAACCATGTACACCTTCCCGTTTCCCTCGAATATCTGTCAAGTCAATGTCAATGGAAAACAGTACCCAATAGCCTCAAGCGCACACAAGGGTAGGACAACCGGCCTGAGTCATAAGGAAATATCTAGACACTAACTCATATATATATATATATATAGTTAACATAAAGCTCCCCTCGATCGCGAATCATACATGCGACTCGAGTGCTGACTCATATGTATAATTAACATAAAGATCCCCTCGATCGCGAATCATACCTGCGACTCGAGTGCTGACCCATAAATATAATTAACATAAAGCTCCCCTCGATCGCGAATCATACCTGCCACTTGAGTGCTGACTCATAAATATAATTAACATAAATCTCCCTTCGATCGCGAATCATACCTGCGACTCGAGTGCTGACTCATATATATAATTAACATAAAGCTCCCCTCGATCGCGAATCATACCTGCGACTCGAGTGCTGACTCATATATATAATTAACATAAAGCTCCCCTCGATCGCGAATCATACCTGCGACTCGAGTGCTGACTCATAAATATAATTAACATAAAGCTCCCCTCGATCGCGAATCATACCTGCGACTCGAGTGCTGACTCATAAGTATAATCAACATCCGGACTTATCAATAAGCTTAGTAGAGGCTATACTTGTAACAAAGACCTATTCACCGGTATTTCAGAGGCAACTCCCTACCATTTTGCATACTAGTTCAAATATAATAAGCATACTGATTCAATGATGATAAATAACTCAAAGTTTGGCTAAAGATACACATAAGGCACGTAATGGCATTCTCGTGAGTCCTAAGCTACCCGACATGATAGAATAGTCGCTACGTACGGACTCTCGTTACATTGTACGCACGTAGGCCCCAAATCAATTACACACAACATATATAATACCTATGGGGACAATTCCCTCTTACAAGGTTAGAAAGGAGACTCACCTCGTGAAGAAACCACCCCTCGGATCAAGGACGCACCGAATCTCCGAAATCTACCTTCGACGGCTCGCAACTAGCCAAATTAGTATAATTACATCCACTCATGATCAAGGAAGAAGAATTAACCTATTAACCCAAAATTCACCATTCTTGAAGAATTACCCAATTTCAACCCCGAGCCTGCATGCTCGAATATCGAGAATTATTGAAGGGGTCGCTCACTCGTGGCCTAAGGATCAAGATTACGTAACTTTTATTGGATTACATGGAAATCATTGAGTGATTTATCAAATTCTTAAGAACCCTAACTTTTACTATCCAAATCCTTGATTCTTTATGTTTTAGTAATTAAGTCTAGTTGAATTCCATGTAAAAATTAGGAAAAATAGAGAGGAATTACTCACCTTAGCACTATATAGGTCGTGGAGGGTGCTGCTCAAGCTTGAAGGATCTCTAATGGAGTTTTGCATGAGAAAGAATGAAGAAAACCCGTGTTTGACATTTAAATATGCTTGCCTACAGGGGTTTCCGCACCTGCGACCCTGGGACCGCACCGACGAGAAAAGAATCGCACTTGCGGAAAATGGCGAGGGGGCTGGGGATCGCACCTGCGGAGGGGTTTCCGCACCAGCGGACCCGCTCCTGCGGAAATTGTTCCGCACCTGCGAAGGTAGGGAAACCCCTAGGTTTCCACACATGCGAGGCTGGGTCCGCAGGAGCGGTCCCGCACCTGCGGTCACACCTGCAAGAGCTGCACCAACAGTTGTTTTAGCTAGTTTTTGGCCTCGTGTGATATCTGGGAAGCACCTAGGCTTACCCGAGCCCCCGTCCAAATATAACAACATGTCCCAAACTATACGGACTCGCTCGAGCCTACGGAACACTAAAAACATCGCTAAAACTCAAAATCACACCCCAAACCCCAAGAACCAAACTTAAGAACTTTAAGTTTTCTAGACTTCGCTAATCACACGCCGAACCAACCTATACAACTCGAAACGATACCAAATTTTGCAGGCAAGTCATAATTAACATAGCGGAAGTATTCCCGGTCTCGGAATTCCTTTCGGACCTCGATAACCCCAAGAAATATCCCAAACCAAAATATGAACTTAAGGAACTTCTTATTTCAATATTGGGCGCCGAAATGCCCCCGGGTCATTAGAAACCCATTCCGAACATACGCCCAGGTCCGAAATCATCACAGGAAGCTATTGGATCCGACAAAACTCGATTCCGAGGTTGTTTACCCAAAATATTGACCGAAGTCAAACTTGGCCTTAAAAGCCAACCCTAAGGAACCAATTGTTCCTTTTGCACTCTAAACACCTCTGAATCCCGGACAACCAGTCCCCGCAAGTCATAAATCATAAAAAGCTACTATGGGAAGTTTCATTTAGGGGAACGGGGTCCGATAACGCAAAATGACCGATCGGGTCGTTACATTCTCCACCTCTTAAACAAATGTTCATCCTCGAACGGGTCTAGAATCATACTTGAAGTGCTGAATAAGTGTGGATATCTGCTCCGCATGTCCTTCTAGGATCCCAGGTCGCCTCCTCAACTGGTTGGCCCTTCCACTGGACCTTTACGGCGGAAACCCTCTTGGACCTCAACTGGCGGTCCTGTCTATCAATAATAGCAACTGGCTCGTCCTCATAGCCCAACCTCTCATCCAAATGAATAGTGCTGAAATCAACCACGTGAGAGAAGTCGACATGGTACCTCCGGAGCATGGATACATGAAAAACTGGGTGAACTCCTGATAAATTGGGAGGCAAAGCCAGCTCGTAAGCAACCTCCCCAACTCGCCTCAACACCTCGAATGGATCTATAAACCTCGTGATCAGCTTGCCCTTCTTCCCCAACCTCATAACACCCTTCATAGGAGAGACTTTCAACAGGACCCTATCTCCCTCCATAATGATACATCACGCACCCTCTGATCCGCGTAACTCTGCTGTCTAGACTGTGCTGTGCGGAGCCTCTCCTGAATTATCTTCACTCTCTCCAGAGCATCTCTCACCAGATCTGTGCTGTATAACTTGGCCTCGCCAGGCTCAAACCACCCGATAGGAGAACGATATCGCCGATCATACAAAGCTTCAAATGGTGCCATCTCGATGCTGGACTGATAACTATTATTGTAAGCAAACTCGACCAAAGGCAAGAACTGGTCCCACTGACCTCCGAAGTCAATCACACATGCCCTGAGCATGTCCTCCAATATCTGAACTGTGCGCTCTGACTGCCCATCAGTCTGAGGGTGAAATGCTGTGCTGAGGTCTATCTGGGTGCCCATCTCACCATGCAATGCTCTCCAGAAGTGCGAGGTGAACTGAGGACCTCGATCTGATATAATGGATATCGGCACACCATGCAACCGGACTATCTCCCGAATGTAGATCTGGGCCAACCTCTCAGATGTATACAGTAGCCACTGGAATTTAATGCGCCGATTTGGTCAACCTATCCACAATGACCCAAACTGCGTCAACCTTCCGCGAAGTCCGAGGCAACCCAAACACAAAGTCCATAGCAATGCGCTCCCATTTCCACTCAGGAATGGGCATCTGCTGAAGTAGGCCTCTTAGCCTCTGGTGCTCATACTTAGCCTGCTAGAAATAAAGGCACCTAGTCACTTACTCCACAATGTCCTTCTTCATTCGCCTCCACCAAAAATGCTGCTTCAAATCACGATACATCTTCGCAGCACCAGGGTGAACAGAATACCGAGAACTGTGTGCCTCCTCTAGAATCCTCTCCCTCATGCCAAGAACATTAGGTACACATAAGCGGCCCTGAACTCGCAGAATACCATCCTCACCAATAGCGACCTCCTTGGCCCTACCCTAAACCACTGTCTCTCGAAGCTCTGCTAAGCACAGATCATAGAGCTGTCGGGCCTTAATCTCTCTCAATAATGAAGACTGAGCATCCACACGTGCCAAAACTCGACGAGGTTCTGAAAGATCTAATCTCACCAGGCGATTGGCCAAGGACTGAATGTCCAAGGCTAGAGGTCTCTCCTCCGCTGCATTATAAGCCAAGCTACCCATACTCTCAGCCTTCCTGCTCAAAGCATCTGCCACCACATTAGCCTTGCCCTGGTGATAAAGAATGGTGATATCATAATCCTTTAACAACTCAAGCCATCTGCACTGCCTCAAATTAAGATCCTTCTGCTTGAACAAGTGCTGCAAGCTACGGTGGTCTGTATAAACCTCACAGAACACTCCATACAAATAGTGCCTCCAAATCTTAAGAGCATGAACAATTGCCGCCAACTCCAAATCGTGCACAGGGTAATTCTTCTCATGAACCTTCAGCTGGCGTGAAGCATAAGCAATAACTCTCCCCTCCTGCATCAATACACACCCCAAGCCAACGCGTGAAGCATCGCAATACACCGTGTACATCCCAGAACCGGAAGGCAATACTAGAACTGGAGCTGAGGTCAATGTTATCTTGAGCTTCTGAAAGCTCGCCTCACACTCGTCAGACCATCAAAACAGGGAATTCTTCTGACTCAATCTAGTCAATGGAGCTGCAATAGAAGAGAAACCCTCCACAAATCGGCAATAATAACCTGCTAGGCCCAAAAAGCTCCTGATCTCTGTAGCTGAAGTAGAACGCGACCAACTCTGAACTGCCTCGATCTTCTGAGGATCCACCTTGATACCCTCTCCAGATACCACATGCCCCAAAAATGATACGGAATCCAACCAAAACTCACACTTGGAGAACATAGCATATAGCTTCTATTCTCGCAAAGTCTAGAGCACAACTCTCAAATGCTGCTCATGCTCCCCCAGGCTACGTGAGTAAATCAAAATGTCATTAATGAAGACAATGACGAAGGAATCAATATACGGCCTGAACACCCTATTCATCAAGTCCATGAATGCTCCGGGAGGCACCTAAGCCCGCCCGAGCCCCCTTCCAAATGTACCAACAAGTCTCAAACCATAATACAAACTTGCTTGAGCCTATGAAACACTCAAAACATCGCTAAAACTCAAAATCACAACCCCAAACCCCAAGAACCAAACTTAAGAACTTTAAGTTTTCTAGACTTCGCTAATCACGCGCCGAACCGACCTATACAATTCGGAACGACACCAAATTTTGCAGGCAAGTCATAATTAACATAGTGGAACTAGTCCCAGTCTCAGAATTCCGTTCGAACCTCGATAATACCAAAATACGTCCCAAATCAAAATATGAACTTAAGGAACTTCTTATTTCAATATTGGGCGCCGAAATTCCCCCAGATCATCAAAAACCCATTTCGAACATACGCCCAGGTCCAAAATCATCACATGAAGCTACTGGAACCAACGAAACTCGATTTTAAGGTCGTTTACCCAAAATATCGACCGAAGTCAAACTTGACCTTAAAAGCCAACCCTAAGGAACCAATTGTTCCTTTGGCACTCTAAACACCTCCGAATCCCGGACCACCAGTCCTCGCAAGTCATAAATCATAAAAAGCTACTATGGGAAGTTTCATTTAGGGGAACAGGGTCCGATAATGCAAAACGACCAGTCGGGTCGTTACAAGTGATGAGAATGCAATGGTGTCTGGATAATGATTTTCATAAAATTCCATCTAGAAGCTAATTCTCCTCTGCTCATACAATGGCTCAACAATTCAGTAGAACCTCTTTGTAGCCTTGAAATTAATCTGCAAAACCTCAAGGCACTCTGTAGACAAGATGAGGAGTTCAAATGCTCGCATGTTTACAGGGAAGCGAACTTTCCTACGAATTCTCTATCCAAACTTGGTCATAATCTAATTGTCATGGCTCACTACCACAACATAACTGAGTTGCCTATAGATATAAGGGGACCAATCCACCTGGATAAGATTGGCACTCATTCTTTCAGACAGCGGATTTCTTCCTCAAGACTATAGCATTTTGAATAGAAATAAAAATCGTAGTCGCATATCTTATCTTCATCTCTATAAGTATCATTTTTCTACTCTACGTGTAAGAAGCTACACACATAAGGGATATATACAAGTCCATTTTATATGTTTTCGATAGTTGCGAATAGTGAGACTTTATTTAATTTTTAATGGATATTACTGTCAAATGATGTGAAAGTTAAACTTTATTTGGGTTGTTAATTGGTCCTAAGTTCGACTTGAAATTGCATATCAATCAAATAAAAGAACACATAATATATAATCTTATATATCTTTTACAAAGTAATTAGAGTATGAGTTTGAATAAGTAGCTTTCACTTTGATTTCATAATTATATTAAGAAATTTATTAAATATATACAAATATTTAATTGTGAACTCAGTAATAAAGATGAGGTAACGGTTCGCTAGTAATTCCATAACCCATAAACTTTATATTCTGGCTCATCTTCTTCTTAAATGTCATTAGATGAAATTAACTGCCACTAATTTATTTCATTTTGCTTAATCAAAGGAATCATCTGGACCACTCAATTACAAAGTATTACAAAGTCAATAGAATATAGTAACAATCCTTGTAAAATAGGGTAGAGCGAGTAAAACAGATTTAACAAAAAGGTCTTCAATATTTTTATTTCCAGATAATTCAAGTAGGTGGCTGGACATAAGGTAAGAAAATCATAGCTATATTACATGTAACAAACTCATGGGCATAAGGTAATCAAATAGTCAGCTCCAGTACATGTAAATGTGCTAGTTGCATCATCATAAGCATAACTATAAGCTTGAGGACACAAATGTTTGAATTGTAAAGAGTATTTGGTTGGTTTGCAAGTTTGTGGAGAACTATATGGACCAGTGCAACAATATTGTGGTTGTTGAGATGCCAGGCATGCACTTTTGCACTTAGTCATAATTGTTTTAAAGATTCTTGGTGTATGAGTCAGGAGAGTTGTCTATATAAAGTGTAGTTTGATTGTAAGAGGACGAGCAACATTTAAATAATGTTTGGCTATAATTCCATATTTTTAGTGCATTATTGACCTTATATTTTAAGTGTTTTAGTGCTAAACTATACTATATTTACTCTTAATTGAGTTTATTTTATGTGTAAGTACATTAGAGATGAAATTGAAGTAAAGTAAATATTGAATGTGTAATTTATGCTCTAAAACTATAATTGAGCAAATTAAAGGAAGACAAAAGAAGTAATGCAAAATCTGAAAGTGGGAACGAAAGAAGAAAGAAAGAATTGAAAAGAAAGTAAGAAGAAGTGAAAGTGGAACAAAACAGTGAAATAGGAAAGAAGAAAGATAGAGCAACACAATAAAATGTAAGCAAAAGCATCAACTGTTTTTTAGTTCCCTCTCCTCCGTTCTCTCTCTTCACTTTTCTGATGACTACTCTTCAATCTCTTGCATTCTCTCCTGCACTTTCTCACACTTTTAATCAGCCTCGCTCTCTTTTCGGTATGTTTCCTTCAATTTAGATATTATTATTGATTCTTGGTTTATCGGTATCTCATTAACTTCTGTATGGACTTGTACTTTCACTTTCTTTTTATGTTTTTGAGTAAATAATGAGGTGGGTATTTGTGCTATGTTTAGAGAAAATTTTACTACTGTTCCTTTTTGGGGAATTCATACCGGAAATGCAATGCAGCTGAATGTTAACTAGTATATTGGTAGCACCTTAGGGATCATTTGGTTGGTGGATAACCGATAACAATCCCGGGATAAAAGGCAAGATTATTTTATCCCACATTTGGTTATGTGTATTAACTACTCCCTGGGGACCATTTTGAGTACCACCTTGTTCATCAAGCTCCTTGGTCATAGACTATATAACCAATAAGTGATGTGAGTACCAAAATACATTGAATTCAGTGAGTTTCTTCTTCTTCTTCTTCTTCTTCTTCTTCTTCTTCTTCTTCTTCTTCTTCTTCTTCTTCTTCTTCTTTCTAAACGTCCCCAAAAAGCGCTGAAATGCTGGCGATTTTTTTTCAGAAAAATTCTGCCCAATTTTTCCAGTTTCTGCCCAAAATTTCTACCCAAAATGTTATTGCTTTTCTGCCCAAAATGTAGTCGCTTTTCTTTGCTTCACACTCTTCACAACACTGCTCCACATATTCAATTTCAATGCCTAAGGTGAACAAGTATCGGAAGATAATAAAGGTTTTTGAACATCCGAGAAGAGAATCTGCATGATACTTCAAACATAAAAAAATAATCTAATTATCCAAATAACAGTCTTAATTTGTTCCCTCAATCTGCCTCAGATTGAGACTTAAGATTAGTACAATATTTAAGGTACTATTAGATTACAGATCTCTTCTCAAATGATTTTATAATTTTTTCTCAATGCAAAAACTGCTTTACTATTTGTAACTCTTTGACTTCATCCCCTTTAAGTTTTGGTCAATGTCAAGTTAGTATATACCTTTATTTATTGAGTTAATTTTGTTGATTACTTTTGTCATATAAGAATTTCATGGATAATGTAGATAAAAGTTGAATGCATCTCCTAAGATGGACGGATGAGTATATACGTGGAGATGAAATATTATGCCCTTGCCAAAAGTGCATTAATCGCTATTGGCATTTTATAGAAATGTGATGAAGGATCACTTGGTCGTTAATGGATTGTTGATGGTTAAACCGAATGGGTTTTCCATGGTGAAATATTTTCCTCTAGAATTACACCTCATCAAAGAAATAAGGATGAAGGTTCTAACATGCATGATGATATTGATGGATTACTTCATGATACATTCAAAAATACAGAAGATGAGCCGGTACAAGAAGAAGGGATGAGAGAGTCTCTATCTGAAGATGCTAAGATATTTTTTAAAATATTAGAGGAAGGGAAACAAGAATTATATCCAGGGTGTGAAAACTTCAGTAAATTGAGTTTCACCATCCAGCTGTACTTATTTAAGTCTTTTCATGGGTTGAGTAATGTAGCCTTTTCAGACATGTTAGAGTTGTTAAAAGAGGCATCTCCTCTTGCTAAGCTACCAGAGTCTTTCAACAAGGCTAAAAATATGATAAAATATTTAGATCTTCATTATGATAAAATACATGCATGCTTTAATGATTGCATGCTATTTTGGAATGACAATGCAAATGCCGATAATTGCCCTGTTTGTGGGTCTTCTAGATGGAAAATTTCTAATTGTTCCTTGACTAATACAAGTTCTAAATTTCCTGCAAACATTTTAAGGTACTTTCCCTTGAAGCCTAAGCTTCAGAGGATATTCATGTGTCCTGAAACAGCTATTATAATGAGATGGCATGCTAATGAACGATCTAATGATGGGAATTTGAGGCATCCTGCTGATGGAGACGCTTGGAAGGATTTTGATTCTCTATATCCCGACTTCTCCAAAGGTCCACATAATGTTAGGTTGGGTCTTTCAAGTGATGGTTTCAACCCATTTCGAACCATGAGCATTTCTCATAGCACGTGGCCTGTCATGTTAATGAACTACAATTTATCACCATGGATTTGCATGAAGCCAGAATAAATCATGTTCTCAATGATCATTCCATGTCCTTCCTCTCCAAGAAATGATATAGATGTGTACTTACAACCACTTATTGCATAATTGAAGGAACTATGGGAAACTGGGATAGAAACATATGATGCTGCGACAAAGCAAACATTTCAAATACGTGTAGCCTTGTTGTGGACAATTAGTGATTTTCCAGCATTAGCTATGCTTTCAGGATAGAGCACCAAGGGGAGGTTGACATGTCCCACTTGTAATTATGACACATGCTCTCTATATCTCAAACATAGTCATAAGATGTGTTATATGGGCCATCGAAGATTTTTACCTCATGATCATCCTTTGCGGAAAGATAAGAAGTCATTTGATGGTAAGGAGGAACATATACACCTACTCCTTTGTCGGGAGTAGAATTGTTTCAAGAGCTGCTTGAATTCAACAATGTTTTTGAAAGGACAAAAAGAAAAGACCGCGTGATAACGAGGGTCCGTGGAAAAAAAGATCTATTTTTTTTGAATTGCCATATTGGGCGCATAACAAATTGAGGCATAATCTTGATGTGATGCACATCGAGAAAAATATATGTGATAGTTTGCTTGGGACTTTATTGGAAATGAAAAAAAGTCAAAGGATCATATAAATGCTCGCTATGACTTACAATAAATGGAGATACGAAAGGAGTTACAAGCCCTCGTATGCGGATACTCTTAATAAAATTGTTTGAATTGCCATATTGGGCGCATAACAAATTGTTGTTATCATTTGTCTGTTCTTAGTTATTGACTCAACGTCATATACTTTCTGATTTAATAATGACTCAATTTGATCTTGTAGGCTGAAATGGAAATAATACAATCAACACAAGAAAGCGAAGATGGCAGTCAATCAGTTGACGCATTTGCATCAGTCATAGGACCTGATCATCCAGGTCTCCTAAGATTGTATGGACGTGGGAGATTTTGGACCCTCTTTAAGTTCTACTTAGGTGATGCAGCAAAAATTGGAAAAAATGGAAGAAAGGATGCAACAAAGATTGCAGGAGAAGTTCAATGCACAAAAAGATGCTACAAGTTGCAGTTAACATCATTTCACAACTTAAGCATCTGAATCCAGATTTACGGGGTGATCCCAACATGCTAGGTTTCAATGTTCGTTCACCTAAAGAAGCTTCCTCTGCACAACAAGCTGTTGTGCAACTAATCAATTGTCTATCTACTGGGAGTAATAATCAAGGTTAGTATGCCTATCTTTGTTTGTTTCTTTCTTTCTTCTTCTCCTCCTTCTGCTTCTTTTCTAAAGTTTCACTTAAACTTATTCGGAGTTGACTATTTTATCTAAAATTAGCTATAACCTTTTATAAAGAGAATAATTGGCTTATAATATCAACACATGTTGCTTCCTCTTTATCTTGGTTTTCTGTACAAAGCCATCTATTGATTGGTGACCATTTGTTTCAATTTCTTACCATTTGCTTTTTTTTCTCTTTAGCTTGGTTTTCTGGTTTGGTAACTATTTTTTTTCACATACATCAGATATAAAATTGAGCAGCCCATTAGCTATAATTGCTTTTCCAACATCCTAATAAATGAGAATAAAAACTATTAAAATGTTTATCCCATGTATTCACCAAGTAACTCCATCGAAAAGCTATATAGAAAAAACCAAATATCATCTGCCTTTGACATTCGACCAATAAGATCACTAGATGATCTAACACTGTCCCTTGAGCTTAATATTTGCAACTTTGAATGTCGCTTCTCTTGTTTGTCACGATCCAAAATTCATAAGGTCATGATGGCGCCGGACATCATTGTCAGGTCAGCCAATCATTAATTAATCAAAATAATATCCGGTTTAAAATATTTATGAAAAATATTTCCTTGCACTTTATTATATTTTTTAACCAAATAGAAATCTGTTAAGTAAAACAATAGTTTAAGTATTACACTTTAACAAATATACCCCAACACATATCCCAGAACCCGGTGTCACAAGTACATGAGCAATTTCTAAGAATTTATACAATCATTACAAAGCCTGTCCGAAATACAACTGGAGAAGGAAATTTAAAATGAAATAAATACAGTACGAAGGAGACTCTGTCAGCTGCGGATCGCCTCCGGATGATGCAGCTCGCCTAACTCTCTGAATCCTCCACATTGCTATGAAAGTACCTATGTAATAAAATGCACAACAAGTGTAGCATGAGTACAAAAATAACGTGTACTCAGTAAATAGCCCGCCTAACCTCAGAGAGGTAGTGACAGGAGGTCAAATTAGACACTTACTAAAGGTCAATTTAGAATACTTAGGTATGACACTAAGCATGATTTATCATAGGCAATTTATTAAAATCAGGATTTAAATATTTTTCAACTCCGTTCACGTTTAACACTTTATATCTTCGTCATATTAATACAATTAATCAACATGGGTGATTTAATCAAATAACAATTAATCGACGGGAAGGAACAACTTCTTCCAAAATCTCTTTTAATAACTTTAAATCTCTGTCATTTCAATTGATAATTTAATATTTCAGGCGAGTAATCAGGCAAAAATCATAGTAACTACGCAGCAAATATCATGTGCAAGCAATGCCGAGGGTCGAACGGCGCGGACCAACAATAATAAATTGTGCACTACCGAAGGGTCGAACGGCTGGAATCATAGATGCATCTATCTGCCCCGCTCGCGAATCGATCATGCGACGCAGTTAAAAATAATACGGCTAGCCTGCTCGCGAATCATAACTGCGACTCAGGTGCTCATATGAATACACACACAAATACAGGGTCATCCTGCTCGCGAATCATACATGCGACTTAGGCACCCAAAGTTACACATATCCACATAATAAATCCGTATTTTATCAAGAAAACAGTTTTTCTCCAGAAAGTGGAAAAATTCTTCTTAAAGGAACATGAAATATAGCTTTTAAATCTTTGTTTAGAGACTCATTTGTCAAGTTTAATGATATTCCATAATACAACCCAGTCCAGGTACACAAATATCCATAGAGGAATCAATTCTCTTTCTAGAAGATTAACAAAATGTACTCTAGTCTTAGATATTTAATTACGATTTTGATTATATTAGCAGTTTAATATTACATGCAGGATTACATGTACATCACGTAAGGCATGCTAGTGGGTCCTAGACTACCCGACCATGGCATAATACTAGCTACGCACGGACTCCCGTCACCTCGTGCGTACGTAGCCCCCAAAGATAATAGCACGTACTGAAATAATTCACCTAGGGGGGACGATTCCCCCTCACAAAGTTAGAAAGGAGACTTACCTCGCTCCAAAATTTCCATAACCGGCCTCCAAGCCATTGTGACGACTCCAACGGACGCACAACGCTCTGAAACTACCACATCAACAAATTCAAATTATATACTTTCCCAACCCCGCTCAGTGAAATGACCAAAATGCCCTCGGGCCCACGTGCCCGGAATCCGAAATTTCTTGAAGATGTATTCTATCCATAGCCTTACTAACTCAAATATATCATTTACTCAAAAATTCATGCTCAATTCGTGGCTAATTTCCAAATTTACATTTTCTAGGTTTCTTCAATAATTTCCCAAATTCCTACCAATTTCCATGCCTAATCCATGCATATAATCTTGTATTTAACTTACAAACGGGAGGAATTTACTTACCTTGACAATGCATGAAGGAATCCCCTTTTGAAGCCTCCCAAAATCCTTTAAGCCCATGAAGAAATGAAGACAAATGAAGCCAAATTCTTGTTTTAAAACATTCTGCCCAGGACGATTTCCGTACCTGCGGTCCTACATCCGCACCTGCGCTCTCGCAGGTGGATCACACCAGATGATAACAATCTTAACTTCTTCAAACTTCAAATCTTGATCCGTTAACCACCCGGAATCCACCCGAGGCCCCGTCAAATTATACAAACTTGTTCCAAAACATAATGCGGACTTGCTCGAGGCCTCAAACCATATCAAACAACATCGAAACCATGAATCCCACCCAAATTCCAACTTTATGAACTTAGAAATTTCAAACTTCCACATCCGATGCCGAAACCTATCAAATCACGTTCGATTGACCTCAAAATTTGTGCATAAGTCATATTCGACATTACAAACCTACTCCAACTTCCGGAATCGCATTCCGAGCTCGATATAAAAACTTCCACTTCCGGTCGGATTCCTCAAAAACCTTCAAATTTCTATTTTAGCCAAATTATTTCAAAATGACCTACGGACATCCAAATTCACTTCCAATCGCGCTCCCAACTCTAGAATCACCATATGAAGCTATTCCCAGACTCGGAATCCCAAACGGATATCAACAACACAGAATTGCACTTTAAGCCCAAATTTATGAAAATTTTCTAAAATGCTAACTTCCACAATATGCATCGAAATGCTCCCGGGTTATCCAAAACCCGATCCGGACATACGCCCAAGTCCGAAATCATCATATAAACCTACTGGAAACTTCAAATCCTGATTCAGAGGTCGTTTACTCTAAATTCCAATCTTAGTTGATTCTTCCAACTTAAGGCTTATAAAATGAGAATTTTCTTTCCAACCCAACTCTAAACTTCCCGAAATTCAATTCCAACCACTCCTACAAGTCATAAAACCTGAAACAAAGTTGCTCACGACTTCATACCGCTGAATGACGCGCTAGAGCTCAAAACGACCGGTCGGGTCGTTACATTCTCCCTCACTTAAATAGACGTTCGTCCTCGAACGTGCTAAGAATTGCTCTAGAGTTATCTGAAATCACTTCTTAACACCTCGAGCACCTTCCCGTGCTACCACAACCCAGTTGAGTACATTAGCTTGATCAAATCTGAAGATTCCTCCTTCTATCCGTATAATAAGCTTAGAATTCATTCAAACACCTGAAATTTCTCTGCCGGGCCTAGTTCCAAGATATAAACACCGTATCAATTACCACATGACATACTAGAACATGACTGCATACCTTTGCTGAATTAGTGCCATGCACCGCAAGATTCATCATCTAACCACAATGACGTTCCCTGAACCTTAATAGCCAAAATTCCACAAATCCGATGCTCCCAATGCACCTTATGATATATATATACATACATCCTGCTATAATGCTGACGATACCACCACAAGGCAGGAAATGTGCAGAAATTCATACTCAACTGCAGAGTTAACAAATCCTTGAATACCTCATCTTGACTAAAATCATCACTTCATTATAAACCTGAATAATGGTATTTGTTCTTTAATATACACTTCCCATAATCTTATCGCACTGATCCCTGATCCGATAGTCCCGTCTCACTCAGTATGAACTGCTCAGACAACAAATCACCCCAAACATGGCCAACAGCCTCACATGATACCAC
>ML338672.1:0-55953 GCA_005239505.1 Nicotiana paniculata
GAACAACCGAGCTGTCTACGTGTTCGGTCGATCGCAGTAGCTTTGGTTCAAATTTTGTATTTATCTTTTAAAATTTTATTTATTTATTATGTACAAATATTAATTTGGAACTCAGTAACTCAAAAGGATTAAAATCTCGAACCCATAAACTTGGAATCCTCGCTACGGTCTGTGTGTTAAAAGGCTATATTTACAATTATAATATAACACTCATTCTAAATTAACTGTATCGAAATCCTAGATAAGACTTGCTATGTATATATACACACATTTGTAGAGGCATTAATTGGGCTTATCATTAAATTTAACCTATTATAGGTGGGATAGATACTCAACTGTCGGTTTCCATTCAGAGAGGGTTAAAATTTTCTTTTCAGCACTTCACCACACAATAGAGGATCTTGCAGAAAAAGCCCACATTAAGCAAGGCAATTCTGTCAAAGCTCACTTTATTAACTTGGTATGAAATTTTTTATGCGCGGCAGTTATTCTCTAAATATTTTTCATGAATATATTTCTCTCACTCTTCAACTGACTAGAAATAATATATATCTTGGTATAGTGGTTTGATTTGTTGAAGCATATGCTGGTTGAATTAGACTGGTCTAAAAGTAAGACAACCCCAAGCATGGAAGAGTACTTATCTGTTGCGTGTGTAACTATTGGTGTTAGATGCGTTGTTCTGACTGCACAATATCTTCTTGGACAGAAATTGTCCAAGGATGTCATAGAAAGTTCTGAGATCAATGCCTTATGCCATTGTACGACTATGGTGGCTCGACTGCTTAATGACGTACGATCTTACAAGGTAATTCCAGGAGAAATTTATTTTCCTTTGCCAGTCAAGACAATATACACTTATGTGCGGTGCTGGATAACCATATTATCCTATAGTGATGAATATTTTTCTTCATCCGGTCGCTTTGTAAGGGCAAAATGTACGATGAAGTTCTGACTAATGGTTTTTGAAATATATTTTTCGGCATACTGAAAGGTTTTTTTTTTTTTCAAATAAAAAAATTACTCCCTTCATCTCATTTTATGTGGAGTCATTTCGCAATAGAATTTAAAAAAAATATAATACTTTTAAAAGTTGTGGTCAAAACATGTCATAGACATTTCTGTCGCTTTATGAAAGGTAAATGAGAAGTTTAAAGTTAAATTGTTATTAATATATCATTCTTTTTTGACCGATTAAAAAAAGCATGGGACATGGGACAAAGGGAGTGATTAATAATATTTCTTCTGTCAAATTTTATATTCAGATTGCTAAAGTTTACACTTGAAGGTGAAAGTGCCTCAAGAGCGAAGCTTTTCTTCAGCTAGATTATACAATTGTGCTGGTAGTTCATCCCATTTTGCTCCTTAAAGAAAAAAAATGCACTAACTAATGGAACTCGTTGTAGTAGTGCATTTACAAATTAAATAAGTCAGGAAGTGGTGAGGAATATTTGCAGATTTATACATGTGTATAACACACACACACACGTGCTACTGAGGTTTTCAATTCATGTGAAAGTATATACTAACATTGATCCTCTCTTCTCGCGTTTTCCGGCAGAGAGAACAATCAGAACGTTCGCCAAATATGATCTCACTCCTAATAGCACAAAGTCAAGGAGCAGTATCTGAAGAGGAGGCTATAAGACGGATAAAAGTAATTTTAGAAAGTAACAGAAGACAGTTGCTAGGGATGGTTCTTCAAACAAAAGGAAGTCAGTTGCCACAAGTGTGCAAGGATCTCTTTTGGAATACATGCAAATTGTCTTACTTCATATATTCACATCGCGATGAGTTTCGCTTCCCGGAGGAATTGAAGAACCATATCAACCAAGTAATTTACAAACCACTCCATTATTCCGCATAACATACTCCCTATATATATATATTACTTTGTGACTATCTCTCTGAAATTGGTTGCGAATTTATTCGACCAATTCTAGACTTCTTCTCAATCGACACTTGTTAAGTGTTACTTTGCCCCCAGAGAAAAGCAAACAACTCAGTCCAACGAACAAATTACTCCATATAAAAATAAGGGGTGAGCATAGTCGGGTGAAAATTAAAAAATTTGCCGAACAATTTTTTTCAGTTTTTTGTAGTTCCGATTTTTTCGATATTTCAGTCGGTTTTAGCTTTTGTAATTTCGACAAATCGGTTGGTCGTCAGTTTTGGAACTCATTATATAATGGGTCACAGATGATGGTGGGGAAAACTGTGGGATCTATTAAAATAAAAAAATAAAAAAAGGCAAAACAAAAGTTGGCAACAAGTTGAAATGGACGGTAAAAAAATTGCAACGAATGAATTTGTCTGGTTGAATTGGACGGCTCGTTTGCTTATATATAGAGTCATTCGGTTTCATTTAAGTACACCAAAATAAGACAAAAGCAATAGAAGCTAGAGAGTAATCCACCTATTATAATCTATGAGATAAATAGTGAGTATGAGTAATATTGTAATGAGATATTTTAATAAAGAGTGTTATTTCTTTTAAAATTATAGTAGTCTCTTGACATTACTAACTTGTAATATTATAGTGGTTATATTGTTCCGCTCAGGTATTATATTTTACACATTAAAAGAGTTGGTGTCGTTGTTACTCTCTTATGTTATTATTATTTACCGTGGCTATTATTCTTGGGCGGGATTATTATTTTTCCTAACAACATGGTATCAGAGCCATGACGAATTATAGCCTGCTATCTTTTCAGTACCCCCGTCTCACAAAAGAAAATTATGAGAAATTGTGTTTACGTATGAAAATCATTCTTGGCTCCGAAGATGTGTGGGAAATCATAGACTTAGAGGTTATGCAAAACCCGATAATGAAAAAGCTCTGCCTCAAAATAAAAAAGATATCTTGGCAACTACAAGGAAGAAGGATCAACAAGCACTCACGCTCATCCACCAATGTTTGGATGATGCCATGTTTGAGAAGGTGGCAGATGATATCACCTAAAGGGAAGCTTGGGAGATTTTACAAAATTCTCTCCAAGGAGTTGGCAAGGTGAGGAAGGTAAAACTTCAAACTCTAAGGGATGATTTTGAAGTTTTAAGAACGAAAGAATCCGAATGCATTTCGGATTATTTGCATTTGGATTATTGTTCAAAAATGAAGGCTATTGTGAATCAATTAAGAAGATACGGGGAGGACATAAAAGATGTCCGTATGATAGAAAAGATCCTTCGCACTTTAACACCTAAATTCAATTTTGTGGTGTGTGTTATTGAGGAATCTAAAGATTTAGACTCTATGACGGTGGAGCAATTGGAGGATTATTTACAAGCCCATGAAGAAAAGATCAAGATGAGACAAGAAGTGCCATTGGAGAAATTTCTTAAAACTTAGGCACCTTTCAAGGATTATGGAAGTGAAAAGATCTATCGAGGGAATGGACGAGGACGAGGCCGCGGCGGTCCTGGAAGAGGAAAAAGTAACAGTAAAAACTTCAACAATGAAGCTAAAATCCACCAAACATTCAGAGGTCGTGGTTGTGGACATAGAGGTGGAAGAGTATCACGACCCAAATTTCCCTTCGTTAGGTATCGTGATGGCACATAGTCTTAGGGACTAGGTAAGCCTAACATTTCCACTGAACAACAACAATAATAAAGGAATTATAACAATCTCGATATAGAAATCTTGACATAGTTTACAATTTCCCAAAACCCGGTAAATACAAGTCATAAGCTCTACGACATCTTTTAACCGAATCTAAATACAACTGTCTAGAAACAATAAGTACAGTTGACATAAACAGGAAGATGACTGCGAAGCCTGCGAATGCAGCAGCAGGTTTACCTTGAGTCTCCTCATCAACGATCCATGCAGCTAACAACAATAATAACTTGGATCCGCATAGAAAATGCGCAGAACTGTAGTATGAGCACACCACGGCGATGCCTAGTAAGTATCAAGACTAACCTCGGTGAAGTAGTAAGAGGACTAGTCAAGACACCACTGGTCTAATAAGTAAAAAGACATAAATGTACCAATGACCGAAAAATAATATCTATCTAAAGAATTTTCGATATAATTAACAGTACGATCGAATAATACGGAAGAAAAATTCAATAATTACGATCAAGGGACAACATAATAGAAATACACAAAAGATAATGGAAGGAATGCACGCCAGATGTCGGGAATCACAACCCAATAAAAACACTAGCAACTCAGTACTGCATCAATTTATTCACGTCAGGCCTTAGCCAATAAACTCAATAAAGCTGGTCAAACCTTCGAGTGAAAACCTTTAAATCGTGAGTTTATTTCGAAAGCTTTTAAAGATATAATCATTTCGGAATAGAAGAATTTCTTCTTTGAAACATACTTTCTCTGAATGTATATTTATATATTTTTATAAAGAGAAATGTTTAAAACATAGTCCCTTCAAAATACGTGGTGTTCAAATATACTTTCCCAAATACTGCTCTCTCAAATATCATTTTTCTGCAAGACAAATACTTTTCAAATATACTTTCGAAATAGAAGTCCTTCAGACATAACTTTTCCTGGAGATAATTGCTTTTCAGATATCCTTTTCAATATCAATATATATATATATATATCTTTCGATCCAAATCTCCTCAATGATAAAACCACCGGAACTCAGTCCGCAACTTAGAATTTGTCATGCAATGCAGTACAGGGGGAAAGCTCCCGGAATCTCGTCCGTAGTCCCAATTTAAATATGTAATGCAGTACAGGAGGAAAGCTCCCGGATCTCGGTCCGTAGTCCCAATTTAAATATGCAATGCAGCCACCGAGGAAAACAACCAGAACGCGACAGAAACAACATATATTGCCATAACCGACACAAAAGCAGACAAGACCGAATGCAAAGTGAGATGAGCAAATCAATACAAAGACTTAAATCACAAAAATGGTAAAAACTCACTCATAAGAAGTAGCCACTGAAATGAATGCTAAGCACAAAGAGAAAGCAGCATAACGAGGGGAAAACAAAGCAAATATAGCAATGCTTCTATATATTCAAGTTCGCAACCAAGAAACCAAATCATCCCGACAAGGAAATCAGCTATAACCAATCTCACTTAGACAATTAGCTTCACCGAATAAACTCAGTTTTAACAAATGCTCAGTAAATAGGCAGCATCAAGGAAATACTATCAACATGGGCGGTCATCAATTAAAGCTAAGTAGTACTTAAGGGGAAAATCATTTAAATCACAATGTACGACTCACGGTCATGCTTGACCAACGTACAGATATTCCAATTACTTGTTAGACAGTTATAGGGTGAGATTATACTAGTTTTAGTCACATAGGCATTGTATGAAGAAATATATAGTATAACGGTAGGAAAGGAAAAGTCTTCATTTAAGTTAATTAAAATCAAATAAGAAACAAGGAATGATACGCAAGTACTTCTAATTTGAGCAGGAAGAGATCAAACTAGAAATCAGGAATTCAGATATAACAATTTCAATTCATACACGGGGAACATAAGGACCTAAAATCCCTAAAAGGCAATCTATTTGCAAATAAGTCCGAGTATGCACTCGTCACCTCGCGTACGCGGACTATAATCAACATAGAAAACTCAATTCTAAGGGGTAGTTCCCCCCGCAAGGTTAGGAAAGATGCTTACCTCAAAGACGACAACCCGGTACTCAAAAATAGACTTCTCGGGCGGGAAGGCCTCCGAACGGCTCAAAATCAACTAAAACAACTTCAAAATACATATAAAATGTATAAGGAACTATTCCGAATAATAAAGTCTCATCTTTACAATATTATAAAAATCGACCCTCGAGCCCGCACCTCTGAACCCGATAAATTTTACAAAAACCGATTAGTCATTCCGATACGAGTTCAACCATACTAAATTTATCCAATTCCGATAACATTTGGTCTTTCAAATCATGATTTTTCATTTTAGAAATTTTCTTTCAAAACCCACAATTCTCTTAACCCAAAACACAAATTAAATGATAAAAACAAGAACTAATTCATGAAACATAATTAATTATAGTGGAAGAACACTTACCCATTCGATTTGTGTGAAAAACCCTCAAAGAATCGTCCAAAACCGAGTTCTAGAAGTCAAAATACGTAAAAATGGCTTAACCCTCGTTTTTGAAATCATTATATTCTGCCTAGTCAATTATGCATCGCGAACGCAGATAAAGAGGTGCATTCGCGAAGAAGGAAAAAATGAAGCTGTGCAGATTTGCTATGCGAATGCGACACTGTGTATGCGAACGCGTAGGAAAAGAATTGCAGAACCTATGCGAACGCGGATGTATCATTGCGATCGCGAAGGGGAATCAACCTACAGACCCCCATCCCCATTTCTTTTATGTGAACGCGAAGCTTTGGATGCGATCGCGATGAAGGAGAAAATGTGCTTTCGCGATCGCGGGCTACTATATTCGAACGCAGTGAAGTAAATCACTAGGCGAGTCAGACAACTCAATGCGATCGCAGATCCTTCTATGCGAACCAGATGACAGTTTTCAGCAGTTCAAAAATAGGGAAAATTGACCTGAACCCCATCCGACTCTCACCCGAGGCCACTGAGACCCCATCTAAATGCACGAACAAGTCTTATAACCTAACATGGACTCGCTCGAGGTTTCAAACCACATAAAACAATACTACACGATGAATTAAACTAAAAATCAATGAAATTCCTCAAAACTTCTATAAACATTAAGTTTTGCATTTAAGGTCCGAATCACGTCAAACTAAGTCCGTTTCTTACCAAATTTCACAGATAACACATTTATGTCATATCGAACCTGTACCAGGCTCCGGAACCAAGATACGAGCCCGATATCACAGGTTTCATCTCAAATTTCATTTTCAAAAACCTTTATATTTTCCAGAAAACAATTTTCTTTAAAAATTCATTTCTCGGACCTCGGAATTCGATTCCGGGCATACGCCTAAGTCCCATATTTTCCTACAGACCCTCCAGGATAGTCAAATCACGAATCCGGGTCTGTTTACCAAAAATGTTGACCAAAGTCAACTTTATTAAATATTTTTGTCAATTTTTCACATAAAGGCTTCCCAGCTATACGCCCGGGCTGTGCACGCAAATCGAGGTGAGATAGGAGGAGGTTTTCACGACCTTAGAACAATGAATTAGCTAGAAATATATGGGATGACCTTTTGGGTCATCACAATCTCCCCCTCTTAAACAAATGTTCGTCCTCGAACGTGCCAAGATTCACCTTGAACTCATCCAATCACTGATGGTATACTTCCAACACATAGCCGCGGGTGATCCCACGTCACCCCAACCCACATAAGCCCGATGAAACAATCACAACCGCAATATAGCCTTCACATCATCACCGATAAGCCTCATACCTCCACTTCTCATCCTCTACTCATCTCTCAAAAGACCCGATTCTAAATCCATATCCGGCATTAGCCTCAACCAGCTGCATTAACTCAGGTCTACACGCGTAAGGAACGATCACACAACCTAGCACATCACACATAGGCTCAATAGCACTTTTGATCACAATAACTGCTCGGAATCAACTCAACATTGGCAATTAGTCCCACATATGGAAGAACTCTGTTTCTAAACCCCATAATACTGATAATGATGCAATGAACACAAAAACTTCATTGTTAAACACCCGAATCACCAAACCACAACTAACACCACTGGGCACCCACCCCGCAAACTAAACTAAAGAAACACATAACGAAATGACTAAATATGAAAATAGAAACATATAAAGGAACTATCAAACAAGCCCATAGGCACAACTCTCTATCAATACCGACTTACCAAAAGCAATATAACAAGGAAGAAGAAAAGCAGATGAACAAATCACAAGGATTCCATCCTGATAAATTTCCACCGCGGTAATTAGCCGGGTCTAAATATATCGAATCACAAATATCACGACGACCTCACCCTCAACTCTAAATCACATACCGAAAATGTATCATACCAATTGAAATTCCTCCACTAATTCATCTCAGCTGATAAAATCATAATGCTAGCTGATCTCACATCTCGATGGAGTATCAAATCACAACTCGTAAACAAAATACTCAGGAAATTCACATAAATCTTACCACGAAAAACAACAAGGACTCACTTCCAGTTTCACCACTATCAAGAATGAAATAAATAACGATAGACACGGGCTACTACTCATAGAATCTCCCAACAGGAGCAAACACAAAATGAAGTGTAAAACATGGAACTCACTCATAAATGGAACAACAAATAAGGGAACTCGTCCCGACCAGCTGAACTATAATGAAATACAATTGGTGCCCCTCTGTAACACATCAAAACATACCTGTGTGATAATATCTGCCACATCGGCCTCTATTTTACTATATGAAACACAACAATGGGTCGGGTATCCCCCTCTTAGGCGCCCTCTACCCACCTGAATACCCTGCTATAACTCTCCTACCTGAATCCTGGAACAATCTCTCACCCTGTGGCTAACATCTCCACACTGAAAATAATCTCTCCGCCGATGTGGTTATGGAAAACATACAATACGGATCTTCCGAGACCCATGAGTACCTGATAAGCCCCATGCGAAGCTGGTAATGCAAACTGAACTAGTTGACCTAAAATTCTCTACCATGCCTGAGTCCCTCAATGAATCTACGAACTCGCCTCCTAATTGAAGCAACCAAACGAGGTGTATATCTGGCCAACTCACTGAATCTAACGGCATACTCCAATAGTGACATAGCGCCCTAACGCAACTGCTCAAACTCCACGGGCTAAACATTCCATGGAACTGAGGTGCAACCTCCCTCAAACATCTCTGAAAACTGAATCCATGCTAGTGAAGCTAACTCGGCCAAGTTATCCCAACTCATATGCCACCACCACTGATCAACCCACTACTCTGAACCTGAGACGTGACAAAAAAATCCCGCTCGTCTCCACAACACCCGAAATGCGAAGAATATAATGACACTCCCCCAGGAATCCCGGGGCACCATCTGCCGCCAATCCACTGAATGATAGAAGGGTGGTACTTCCTGTACCTCTCAAGTCCAAGGTATTCTTCCTCCGCTGCTACTTCCCTAACCACGGCTGAACTGAAACCACATGACGTGCTGCCATGACAACTGGAACCTAGCCAATATGATCTCACTGCTCTGGAGTGTAGACGGTGGGGGTCTGAACTCCTCCCCTGATCCGTGTAATAGCCGGTTAACTAGAATCAATCTTGCCTGAGTCAATGTACCAATTATTCTCAAAACTATTCCCAGGCCTCCTGAAGTCCGGGGTAGCAACAGGAACCTCTAGTACCTGTCCCCTAACTAGGACTACTGGCGACTCCTCAACGGCTGCTCTGGTAGGCATCTTAACTGCGGCACGTGCTCCTTGTCGGCCTCTGTCTCTGGCCCTTGCGACGTTTGCTTCGGGTAACATCATAAGGAATCGCAGCTCGTGACTCTCACCGATAATTTCAACCTTCAAGATCAATGAACTCGCACGATATGAATGAAATAAGTGAAACTGTCCTAATAGTTCCGTAGCCTCTCGAAGATAAGTACAGAAGTCTCCTTACCGATCCGCAAGACCCTACTAAACTTTCTTATGACTCGTAGCACCTATGAACCTAGAGCTCTGATACCAACTTGTCACGACCCAAATTTCCCGCCGTTGGTTATCGTGATGGCACCTAGTCTTAGGGACTAGGTAAGCCTAACATTTCAACTAAACAACAACAATAATAAAGGAATTATAACAGTCTCGATATAGAAATCTTGACAGAGTTTACAATTTCCCAAAACCCGGTAAATACAAGTCATAAGCTGTACGACATCTTTTAACCAAATCTAAATACAACTGTCTAGAAACAATAAGTACAGTTGACATAAACAGGAAGGTGACTCCGAAGCCTGCGAACGCAGAAGCATGTTTACCTTGAGTCTCCTCATCAACGATCCATGCAGCTAACAACAACAAGAACCTGAATCTGCACACAAAAATGCGCAGAAGTGTAGTATGAGCACACCATGGCGGTGCCCAGTAAGTATCAAGACTAACCTCAGTGAAGTAGTGACAAGGACTAGTCAAGACATCACTGGTCTAATAAGTAAAAGGACATAAATGTACCAATAACCGAAACATAATATCTATCTAAATATTTTTTGATATAATTAACGGTACGATCGAATAATACGGAAGAAAAATTCAATAATTATGGTCAACGGACAATATAATAGAAGTACGCAAAAGAGAATGGAAGGAATGCACGCCAGATGTCGGGAATCACAACCTAATAAAAACACTAGCAACTCAGTACTGCATCAATTTATTCACGTCAGGCCTTAGCCAATAAACGCAATAAAGCTGGTCAAATCTTCGAGTGAAAACCTTTAAATCGTGAGTTTATTTCGAAAGCTTTTAAAGATATAATCATTTCAGAATAGTGGAATTTCTTCTTCGAAACATACTTTCTCTAAATGTATATTTATATATTTTTATAAAGAAAAATTATTAAAACATAGTCACTTCAAAATATGTGGTGTTCAAATATACTTTCTCAAATACTGCTCTCTCAAATACCATTTTTCTGCAAGACAAATACTTTTCAAATATACTTTCGAAATAGAAGTCCTTTAGACATAACTTTTCCTGGAGATAATTTCTTTTCAGCTATAATTTTCAATATATATATATATATATATATATATTGAAAATTATAGCTGAAAAGAAATTATCTCCAGGAAAAGTTATGTCTAAAGGACTTCTATTTCGAAAGTATATTTGAAANAATAAAACCACCGGAACACAGTCCGCAACTCAGAACTTGTCATGCAATGTAGTACAGGAGGAAGGCTCCCGGAATCTCATCCGTAGTCCCAATTTAAATATGCGATGCAGTACAGGGGGAAAGCTACCGGATCTCGGTCCCTAGTCCCAATTTAAATATGCAATGCAGTACGGGGGGAAAGCTCGCGGATCTCGGTCCGTAGTCCCAATTTAAATATGCAATGCAGTACAGGGGGAAAGCTCCCGGATCTCGGTCCGTAGTCCCAATTTAAATATGCAATGCAGTACAGGGGGAAAGCTCCCGAATCTCGGTCCGTAGTCCCAATTAAATTTGCAATGCAGTACAAGGGGAAAGCTCCCGGATCTCGGTCCATAGTCCCAATTTAAATATGTAATGCAGCCACTAAAACGACAACCCAGTACTAAAAAATAGACTTCTCAGGAGGGACGGCCTCCGGACGGCTCAAAATCAACTAAAACAACTTCAAAATACATATAAAACGTATACGGAACTATTCCGAATAATAAAGTCTCAATCTTTACAATATTATAAAAATCGCCCACTCGGCCGCACCTCAGAACCCAACAAATTTTACAAAAATCGATTACCCATTCTGGTACGAGTTCAACCATACTATATTTATCCAATTCCGATGACATTTGGTCTTTCAAATCATGATTTTGCATTTTAGAAATTTTCTTTGCAAACCCACAATTCTCTCAATCCAAAACATAAATTAAATGATAAAACAAGAACTAATTCATGAAATATAACTAATTATAGTGGAAGAACACTTACCCATTCGATTTGTGTGAAAAACCCTCAAAGAATCGCCCAAAACCGAGTTCTAGAAGTCAAAATATGTAAAAATGGCTTAACCCTCGTTTTTGAAATCTTTATATTATGCCCAGTCAATTATGCATCGCGAACGCGGATAAAGAGGTGCATTCACGAAGAAGGAAAAAATGAAGTTGTCCAGATTTGCTATGCGAACGCGGCACTGAGTATGCGAACGCGTAGGAGAAGAATTGCAGAACCTATGCGAACGCGGATGTATCATTGCGATAGCGAAGGGGAATCAACCTACAGACTCCCAGCCCCATTTCTTTATGCGAACGCGGAGCTTTGGATGAGATCGCGATGAAGGATAAAATGTGCTTTCGCGATCGCGGGCTACTATATATGAACGCAGTGAAGTAAATCACTGGGCGAGTTAGACAACTCTATGCGATCGCGGATTCTTCTATGCGATCGCATAGAAGGAAACCAGATGACAGTTTTCAGCAGTTCAAATATAGGGAAAATTGACCCGAACCCTATCCGACTCTCACCCGAGGCCCCCGGGACACCATCTAAATACACGAACAAGTATTATAACCTAACACGGACTCGCTCGAGGTTTCAAACCACATAAAACAACACTAAACGATGAAATTAAACTAAAAATCAATGAAATTCCTCAAAACTTCTATAAACATTAAGTTTTTCATTTAAGGTCCGAATCACGTCAAACTAAGTCCGTTTCTTACCAAATTTCACAGATAACATATATAAGTCATATCAAACCTGTACCAGGCACCAAAACCAAGATACGAGCCCGATAGCACAGGTTTCACCTCAAATTTCATTTTCAAAAACCTTTATATTTTTCAGAAAAGAATATTCTTTAAAAATTCATTACTCAGACTTGGGACCTCTGAATTCGATTCAGGGCATATGCCCAAGTCCCATATTTTCCTATGGACCATCCGGGACCGTCAAATCACGGATCCGGGTCTGTTTACCAAAAATATTGACCAAAGTCAACTTTATTCAAATTTCAACACAAAAATATCATTTTATCAATTTTTCACATAAAGGCTCCCTGGCTACACGTCCGGGTTGTGCACCCAAATCGAGGTGAGATAGAAGAATGTTTTCACAACCTCGGAACACAGAATTAGCTAGAAATATAGGGGATGACCTTTTGGGTCATCACAAAGAGGACATGGATACTACCAAGAAAATAATGGACAAAGGTATGATAAATCAAAAATTGAGTGTTATAATTGTCATAAATTTGGTCATTACTCTTGGGAATGTGATAGCAACGTTGAAGAAAAAGCTAACCTTGTTGCCGACAAGAAAGAAGAGGATGAGTCAATGTTGTTTCTAGCACTCAAGGAAGAAGACAAAGATGATTGTAGCTTGTGCTATTTGGACAATGGAGAAAGCAATCATATGTGTGGATGCAAAGAGAAGTTTGTGAAGATCAATAAAATGGTGAGAGGTAATGTGTCTTTTGGAGAATCCTCAAAGATTCAAATCGAAGGGATTGGTACGATTATGACCTCATGTAAAGATGGTAGTCACATGCTAATTCAAGATGTTTATTATGTGCCAAAATTAAAAAGTAACATTTTGAGTTTGGGTCAGCTTGTTGAAAAGGAATATGATATCCACATGAAAAATATGCATCTTTGGCTTAGATATGCAAGTGGAATTCTAATTGGTAAAGTGCATATGGCAAAGAATAGATTATTTTCTCTGAATCTTAAAACAATTGATGCAATGTGCTTAAAGACTAATGTGCAAGATGAATCATGGTGTTGGCACATGCGATTTGGGAACTTGAATTTTGACGTGCTCAAATCAATGGGAGAAAATAATATGGTGCATGGGATACAATCAATCAACCATCCAATCAATTGTGTGAAACTTGTCTTCTGGGAAAACATGCAAGGAGAAGTTTTTCAAAGGAGGCCATGTCAAGATTAACCAAACTGCTCCAGCTTGTTGACACTGATGTGTGTGGGCCAATCAATCCACCTTCCTTTGGTAAAAGTATATACTTTCTAGTATTCGTTGATGACTTTAGTAGAAAGACTTGAGTTTATTTCTTGAACCAAAAATCTGAAGCTTTTGCTGCTTTTAAAATTTTTAAAGTACTTGTAAAAAACGAAAGTGGCTATGAAATTAGAGCTTTTAAGGTCCGATAGAGGAGGCAAATTCACTTCAAAAGAATTTAATGACTTTTGTCAATCTCATGGAATTCGTCGCCCTATAACGGTACCCTATTCACCCAAACAAAATGAAGTTGCAGAGAGAAAGAATCAACGATTCTTAATATGGCTAGATGTATGTTGAAAGCTAAAAGTATACCCAAGGAATTTTGGGCCAAAGCTGTTTCTTGTGCAGTTTATTTGAACAACAGATCTCCGACAAGAAATGTTAGAGATCAAACCCCTCAAGAAGTATGGAGTGGAAGAAAGCCAAGTGTCAATCATTTGAGAATCTTTGGGAGCATAGCCTATGCTCATGTACCATATCAAGGGAGAGCGAATATTGACGTTCGAAGTGTCAAGCATGTGTTTGTTGGCTATGATACGAGTTCAAACGGTTACAAGTTATACAACCCAAGCAACGACAAAGTTGTGGTAAGTCGTGATGTTGAATTTGATGAAGAATTGGCATGGAACTGGGAAGCTCAAGAAGAAACTTCATATGATTTTCTTCCATACTTTGGTGATGAAGAAGAACCAGAGACCGTGGAACCTATGCAGGACAAAACTCGAGCTCCTTCTCCAACAAATGTTTCATCTCCCTCTTTTGAAGAAAGTTGAAATGAACAATCGCAAAGGACAAGGAGTATTCAAGAGCTCTATGAGGACACAAAAGAAGTTACTAATTTTGATTTTTTATATTATCTCTTTGCTAACAGTGAATCAATGAACTTTGATGAAGCTGTTATAGACAAAAGGTGGAGACAAGCCATGAAGAAAGAGATCAATTAAATAGAGAAGAACAACACGTGGGAGTTAAAAACTCTTCCAAAAGGTCATTGAGCAATTAGAGTGAAATGTGTATACAAAATAAAGAAGAACGCTGATGGAGATATGGAGAAACACAAGGAACAACTTGTGACTAAAGGCTACAAGCAAAGGCAAGGCATTGACTATGAATAAGTCGACGACATGTGGCTCGCATGGAGAAAATTCGTTTGCTGATCTCTTTGGCAGCGCAAATAAAGTGGAAGATCCATCAACTAGACGTCAAGGCTGCCTTCTTCAATGGCTATCTTGAAGAAGAAGTCTATGTTGAACAACCATTGGGCTTTGTGGTCTAAAACCACGAAGATAAAGTGTTGCGGTTGAAGAATGCTTAATATGTATTAAAGCAAGCCCCACGAGCATGGAATAGTTGCATCGACAAGTATTTTCAAGACAATGGGTTTACTCGTTGTCTCCATGAATATGCTCTTTACTTTAAAGTCCATACTAATGGAGATATATTGTTTGTCTTTATGTTGATGATCTAATTTTTACGGGTTATAACCCAAGTTTGTTTAAAGCTTTTAAGAAAGATATGTCTCGTGAGTTCGAGATGACAGACGTATGGCTCATGTCATACTATCTGGGCCTAGAAGTAAAGCATATGGAGGATGGACTTTTTACTCTCAAGAATACTATGCAAAAGAGATATTGAAGAAGTTCAACATGCTCGATTGCAACCCCGTGAACACGCCGATGGAAAGTGGGACAAAATTGTCCAAGTTTGATGAAAGAGAAAAAGTGGATTCCACATTTTTCAAAAGTCTTGTGGGAAGTTTGAGGTACTTGACTTGTACCAGGCCAACTATACTCTTTGCAGTTGGAGTAGTAAGCCACTTCATAAAAGCTCCTACCTCCACTCATTTGAAAGTTGCTAGAAGAATTCTTCGCTACCTAAAAGGTACGATTTACTTTGGGTTGTTTTATTCTTCTTCAAATGACTTCAACCATATGTGATTTTGTGATAGTGATTATGCGGGAGATATTGATGATAGAAAAAGAACAACTAGTTTTGTGCTTTTCTTGGGTGATTCTGTTATTTCTTGGAGTCCAAAGAAACAATCCATTATTACTCTCTTGACTTGTAAAATGGGATATGTAGCAGCAACATCATGTACCTGTCATGCTATTTGGCTAAGAAGATAATTGAAGGAGCTTAATTTGCCACAAATTGAAGCTACAGATATTTGTATTGACAACAAATCCGCACAAGCACTCGCAAAGAATCCGGTGTATCATGATCGAAGAAATCATATAGACACAAGTTATCACTTCAACAGATAATGGATTTCCAAGAAGGAAGTCGAGCTCAAATATGTGAAGTCTCATGACCAAGTTGCAGATATCTTCACAAAGCCTCTCAAGTTTGAAGATTTTCAGAGATTGAGATTCTGTCTTGGAATAAAGAGAAAAAATCAAAATTAAGGGAGAGATTTATGGGACCCATTCAAATAAAATAAATAAAAAAAAAGAAAAAAAAAAGTTGGCAACAAGTTGCAATGAAACAAGTTGAAATGGACGGTAATAAGATGGCAATTTGCAAATTTGCAAATTTCAACGAATGAATTTGATTGGCTGAATTGGACGACTCCTTTGCTTATAAATAGAGTCATTCGGTTTCATTTCAAGTACACGAAAATAAGAGAGAAGCAATAGAAGTTAGAGAGAGTTATCCACAGATTGTAGTCTGTGAAATAAATAATGAGTGTGAGTAATATTGTTATGAGGTGTTTTAATAGAGAGTGTTATTTCTTTCAAAATTGTAGTAGTCTCTTGACACTACTAAGTTGTAATATTATAGTGGTTATATTGCTCCGCTCAGGTATTGTATTTTTACCCATTAAAAGAGTTGGTGTTGAGGACCTTCGATAGGCCCCTCGATGCCAAAACTCGGGCCTTCGAGCATTCTAAGTGTCGAAATGATCATAAAATCGGGCTCTATGATTTTCGCCATATACAGATAGTCCCCGCGTTTCTTAGAGTGAAGAGATAAGAAACAGTATTGACCTTTTGCCTCTTCGACACACCTACTATGACGTCAGTCCCTTCAGAGCATTAAATGACGTGACATGAAATACTGCACAGAGGTCGCTGTCAACACATTTCTCGAGAAGCCCATGAACCGTCATAGGTTCGACTCTTCCCCATCAGGCATGCCCAAAGGGCCTCTATAAATACTACAATCACTTTCCTTTTCATAGTTTTGCATCTTCTTCATCTTCTCCAAACCTTCAAATTTCAACTAAGTGTTTCCCATTCTTATCTTCTGCCTGTGTACGTTTCTTCGTCTTCTTACTTCAAAAATTGATAGTTATCATGGCAAAAACTTCCAAAACAGTTCCAAAAAAGGAGGGAGCTGCTTCTTCATCACGCTCGTCTAATGGCAAGTCAAAAATTCCTCCTGCTATCGAGAAATGCATCCCTGGCCCTTTCGATACCATTTCTGACTTCACAATAGAAAAACCCCCTTCTACACCGTGCCGATGCGAGCCCATATCCCGATACATAAGTGTAGTATCAGATATAGAGACGGTAAAACTTGACTGCCACTTGGGGGAGGCGGCACGAGTAGAGATAACTACAGCTGATGAAAGCATAGTCACGCACAAGGCTGGCTTTCTCAGCGTATATACATACCCCTTCACCTTAGGCCCCGTCGATTCTTCTTCTCCACCAGTTGACCCGGTGATTCTTGATTTTTTCCATCAATACCGAGTGATGCTCGGTCAGATCTATCCTTCTTTTTGGAGGATTTTATATATGTTTCATCATATCACCAACATGGTCGATGGAATGAATTTAACCCTCGACCGTTTGATTAGACTGTACAACCCTCGACTCTTCCGTAGGGGCCTTATTAAACTGCACTGCTGATCTACCATTCCTCACCTGTATCGACGAGGAAATAGATTGGGGTGGATGAGCCGATTTGTTAGAATCAGAACTTCGGACATCATCCCCGCTGACAGAATGCCATTCCCGGAGGAATGGAATATGAATCGCAAGTACCCCTGAATTGAGCATGCTTTGCTGTCTCTTTCTCTTTCAACTGATTTTCTTCTAATTGTGCAGCCACTGTTTGGTTCCCCGACGCGGTTCAGGACCTTCCGAGGTGGATCAAACATTTAGACTCAGCTTTCCTATACAACAAGCACGTATGGCGTGAGCTAGCCAAAACACAATGGCAGGCTAAGAGCCATGGTACGCTCTTGTTTCTATTGTTTATTCATTCTTCGTAAGAATTTTTGATGGTGATGCTTTTTGACATAACATGTTTGTGCAGGCCTCGGTGAAGGCATGTTGATGAGGCCGCCCCCGCTTGGTGAGGAAGAGGCTCCGAAGACCACCAAGGATAAGAAAAGGAAGAAAGAGGCCTCGGTGGAGTCTCTAAAATCAAAGAGGCCAAAGGCTCGGAAGCCTAGGACCGATGCCACGGTCTTGTCCTCGACGGCCGCTGAGACCCTGCGGGCTGAGGAATAGAGCGATGGTGCCTGTTCTTTGGTACAAAGGGAAAAATGAAGCGCTGAGGTTTCGAGAGCTGCTGGGCGATCGTCTGCTTAGTTAGAGGCGACCGATGCAGACCCACCGTGCGTGGAGGAGACCCTCGAGGAGGGTTTGGGCGCAGTCCCCGAGACGCTCATTGGACATGGCACAGTCTATTTTGGGGGGCTCGGAGAGCTTGCCATTGGAGATTTCAGAGGTCGGGAAGAAGCCTCGATGGAGGCTGATATCGCGTGTTGACTTCATTTGGGCCCGTTATTTTCTCCAGGGGAGATACGAGATGCTCAAGTTAGGGGTGCTCCCGGTCTAGATACCTCTCGTGGAGAGGATGATTCATTTAAAGACTACTTCGAGGGGGTAGATGAGGAGACTGATTTTGATGCCCCATTTTCTCTCGAGGAAGCCAAGAGGCTCCAAAAGCACGTGACATTTGAGAAACAATGTGCTATTCTCTGATTTTCTATTCTTGTTTTCTAATTTCCCTTCTCTGTGTTGTAGGTCAAGAAGCTATATGACCAAGACTTCTCCAAGATGCAAGATGGGTTGACTCATCGTGAAGAGGATCTTGAGAAGCATATGTTGGAGTCGGTCGAGGTGGAGGCTTTATGCGCTCGAAAGTAGGAGGAATTGACCAACCTTCGAGCAAGCTTGGAGAGAGCACTTCGGGAGAGGGCAGACTTCACCGAGCAGGTATGTCGGTATCCAGATATTTATCTTTAGCTGTAATGCTTGGTGTTGATTGACCTACTTTTTTCTTTTCAGATTTGGAAGAAGGACGCTCTGGTGGAGAGGCTTTGAGAGGAGGTTGCGGCCAAGGACGCCAAAATCCTAGAGTTGGCTTGGCTGAATGACGCCGCGACTTCGGAGAGGGAGGTGCTTCAGGGACATATATCCTCGGTTCAAGACCTTCTCCGAGGTGCTGAGGAGGAGGCTGCTGCACTATCTGTGGCCAAGTCTGAGGCCAATGAATATGTCCTATCATACAAGAGAGATGCTGCTGTTGCGAATGATAGAGCCAGGGAGATATTCGAGAAGGCCGAGCTGAAGCTGGCCCAGGTAGTTGCTTATACCCGTGCGCAAGCCAGGAAGCAAGCCCTCGAGGAAGTGAGTATCAAGGGTGTTGATCTCTCTGCGGAAATCGAAGAGGCCATGGCCATGAAGGAGGATTTGGTAATGCCGAGTACATCGGATGAGGGCTTTGAAAGCGGCTCGGGTAGCAGCGAAGGCAAATAGTAGATTTTCCTTCTTTTTGCTTTTTACTCTTTCTGTATATGGGATCCTTCGGGGGAATATTTTGTAAAAAACACCTCTATAAATATGTATTTTTTTGAAATAGAATATTTTTTTGTCACATATTGCACAAACTTTTGTCCCGTAATGCTTACGCAACAATTAACTTTTACGCTTCGGTTCTTAGCTCCCTCGGAACACGCACTTTGCAATAGTAGATCCCCTCGAGATCGGATAGCTTCTCGAGGCTAGGTCGGTATGCGATCTTTGATCCCTCGAATGCCTTATGTCGGTGTCATTTATGTGACGTGACCGTGAAGTGACTGAGGTGGCCCCACCGGTACATTTCTCCAAACGTTATGACAACTTTGTCAGAAATTGAATTGCCTTCAAAGTAGTTGGTTAGCCACCCTTCACTCTATATATATTGTTGCTTCTTCTTCATTCTAAATCTTGCACCTTTGCAAAAACTCATCTTTCCTTTCAACTTTCTCATCCCTTTCCCATTGCTTTCATTCCTTCCTATTCACCTCTACTTGAGTAGCGATGGCTGCCGTGCCCGAATCTGTTCACCAAGAAGAGGGGAATTCACCATACACCACCGACATATGGTGAGATGACCTGGCACTTCTTCGCTCCAAAGAAAGATTTTTCATTAGAGAAACCCTTCAATGCCCTAGGCCATCGAGAGCATGCTTCGAGGTTTGTCCGATTGATAGAAGAAAACCACCTCGAGGCCATGGGGAGAAACTGTGGCTGGAGGGAAAATATGATGCTGCAGATACCCTCTCGAGAAGAGAACGTCATGACTTATGTAGAGGGATTCCTGACTGTGTATACGTACCCGTTTACATTAGGCCCCCTCGACCGACTTGTGCTCAAATTCTGCAAAAGGCACCGAGTCACCCTGCCACAGATTCATCCGTCCTTTTGGCGGATAGTGCTGATGATGAGGTATTTCACTAAAAAGGCTGAGCTCGAATTCACCCTCAGCCACCTTATTAGGTTACATCGGCCTCAGTATTTTCGAGGCCTGATTGCGTTACGACGCCGATCCACCAGGCCTTTCATTGCCAGCGATGATGAGGACCGGAACAGAGGATAGATGAGTCAGTTTGATTGGGTTAGGACCGTGGATATTATTCCAGCGGAGTTCCTGCTATTTCCCGAAAAATGGAACTTCAAACATATGTGCCATGTCGTGCCTTAGTATATTTTGTTCTTATCGATTTATAATAGTGTTTCTTTTTCTCTTTTTCAGCGGTCCCGTGGGTGCCCAGGGAGGTCCCCGATCTTGCGGACTGGACTCGTAGGTTGGAAGCTTTCTCAACATATGACGAACGCAAGTGGCTTGATCTCTCGAAGAGCAGATGGGAAGCAAAGCACCACGGTATGAGCCGTGTGGTATTCCTTTTGATGAACGTTTCCTTTTGTGCGTACTAACTGTGTCACTGCAGGTGTTGGTGATTTTTATGAAATGAGACCGTGCCCCTTCGAGGAAAGGGAAGGCCCGATGGAGGACAATAAGAGAAAAAGATCCTCTATAGATGAGGACATTCTCGATGAGGCGAGGCTTTCCCGGAGACATAAAAGAGACGCCATTGTTGAGGAGAGTTTTATATACATTGGTCATTTTGCGGACATCGGCTCTCCTCGTGAGGATGATTCATGTCTACGGCTCGAGCTTAGGGCCCTTCCGAGGTTGCTGATTCCATCAGGCCGGAGACCTTTAATTTTGAAGAAGAGGTTCCCCGAGAGATAAGGAGCAAGAGTCCTCCACCATCATCTGCTTCTGCCCTCGAAGTACCTTCGAGGGATGCTCGGAACCAGGGGCCGCCCGGACCAAGTGAGGCTTCGAGTGGGCATACCCCTATTGAGAGCGGTTCAACTGGGGCCGATGGGGCCAGGCCAGTAGATGCATGTTCAACTTTTAAGGAGGCCTAGCGGCTTTGTTCTGAGGTGATTTTTGATCGGCCTTGCTGGCTTTTTAGCTATGAATCATCATTGTTTGAACTGAAGTTTCTCTTTTGTAGGTTTTTGACAAATTCAAGTTCGAGCTGCTTTGCTGTGAGACTCGGTCGTGGGAAGCTTTGGGTAAGGAAAAATCTCTCAAATTTTTTTGCAATAAGAAGACAAAAGAGTTGATACATCTTTGGGTGGAGATGCATCGGAGTCGGAATTGTGAAAGAAATCTCGAGCATCAAGTAACCCTTGCCATGGAGGGATACATGCTTCCTTTATCGCTTTAGGGAACTAATGCTTTGGTGCTTCAATTGTAGGGAAAGATAGAAGTGTTGGAGCGCCTTTGGGGCGAATTCGGACAAGTTAGGTCTGAATGCCAAGCATTGAAGGTGCAGGTAAGCGTACATGTTGCGGCCCAAAGGAATGCTTTAGCCAAGGCTGCTGCCCTCGAGATACATCTTTGCAATGCCCGAGAAGTTAGCTCAATTCAATTGGGCAGGATTGCCAAGCTCGAGGCTGATCTTCTAAATATGAAGGCCGAGGTCGTGGATAATCGGGCTGAAGCTGAAGAAGTTCAAGCGAAGGCCGATAACATGGTGGCCGTTTATTTTAAAGACGCTGCCGATGCTCGGGCTGAGCTGAGAGGAGCTTTTGACAGAGAGAGAGAGAGAGGAGGGGCAATGAGTATGCCCGATGCAAGTTTTGGAGGGAGACCCTCGAAGAGATACATGCTAGGGGGTTCGACCTCTCGGAAGAGATACAGCAGAACGAGGCGGACGAAATCGACGCCAAGTTTTTCCTTGATTCTTGAGCTGATGCTAATATTTGAAGGCCGCCGTGGGAGCTGGTCCGAGGGGCCTTTGGGGGAGCTGGTCCGAGGGGCCTTTGGGGGAGCTGGTCCTGAGAGTAGACTTAGATTTTCTACTTTTTTGTTTGCATAAGACTCCTGTGGGAGTGTTGTTAATATGTATTTGTAATGCACATACATTTATGAAAAATTCTTTGGTTTGATTTGCTTGTTGATTGCCTGATGAGTTGGAATTTGAGATGAAACCCTTCGGGTTATAAATTGGCCCTGAGGCTTTTCAAGCTGGCGACTCGGGCTCTTACGCTTTAGGTCGGTAGGACCTTCGGTGTAGCTAACGACTTGGGTTCTTACGCATTTGGCCCTGAGGCGCTTTTAGTTAATCATTTTGGGCTTAGTCTCCGAGTCGGGTTTCGACTAGAGCTCAACGGCCCTCAGGTTTTCAAATCGGCCCTGAGGCGCTTTGGGTCGGTATGACCTGTAGCTGGTGACTTGGGCTCTTACGCGTAAGGTCAATATGACTAGCTGGCTACTTGGGCTCTTACACTTTAGGTAGGTACGACCTTTAATGTAGCTGGCGACCTGGGCTCTTACGCTTTTAGGTCAGTACAACCTTTAGTGTAGCTGGCGACTTGGGCTCTTACACTTTAGGTCGATACGACCTTTAATGTAGCTGGCGACGTGGGCTCTTACGCTTTAGGTCGGTATGACCTTTAATGTAGCTGGAGACTTGGGCTCTTACACTTTTTTGGCCGTGAGGCGCTTTGGTTAACCGTTTCATGCTTAGTCTCCGAGTCGGGTTTCGACTCGAGCTCAATGGCCCTCAATTTTTCAAATCAGCCCTGAGGCGCTTTGGGTCAGGCCTGGCGAGACTACCTCAACTTCTCCTGCATTGAAAGAGGGTGAGAATGGAAGCTATTGCAAGTCTTAAGGGAAGGCATGGAAACATCTTGTGCAATTTGTCAGCTTTAACCATGTGCCCCTTGCGAATTTCCCGCCTTTTCATGTCGACCCTTGATTTTTAGTGCCTCGAGGTCGAAGACCCTCGACGCCGAGCTCGGGCCTTCGACCCTGTATTTTAATCGAAGTGGTCATGAAATCGGGCTCTCCGATTTTAGCCGTATACAGATAGTCCCTGCATTTCTTAGAATGAAGAGATAAGAAATGGTTTTGACCTTTCGCCCCTTTGACACTCCTACTATGAAGTCAGCCTCTGAAGAGCATTAAATGAGTGTGACACAACAAGCTGTGCAGAGGTCGCTGTCAATCACAATTCTCGAGAAGCCTACGAACCATCACATGTTCGATTTTCCCATTTCAAGCTTGCCCAAAGGGCCCCTATAAATACTACAATTACTTTCCTCTTCATAATTTTGCATCTTCTTCTTCAAACCTTCAGATTTTAACAAAGTTCTTTCTCTCTTCTTATCTTCTATCTGCTCACATTTTCCCTATCTTCTCACTTCAAAACTCGATAGCTACCATGGCAAAGACTTCAAAAATAGTTCCTCAAAAGGAGGGGGCTGCTTCTACATCACGCTCGTCTAAGGGAAAATCAAAGACCCCTCCTACAATCGAGCAATGCATCCCTGGCAGTTTCGACACCATTTCTGATTTTACAATAGAAACTCCCCCTTTTACATCGGGCCGATGCGAGCCCATGTCCCGATACATAAGTGTAGTATCGGATGTTGAGAGGGTGAAACTTGACTGCCACTGGGGGGAGGCAGCCCGAGTAGAGATCCCAACGGCTGATGAACGCATAGTCACGCACGAGGATGGCTTTCTCAGTATATACACATATCCCTTCACCTTGGGCCCCGTCAATCCTTTTTCTCCACCGGTTGACCCAGTAATTCTTGATTTTTGTCACCAACACCGAGTGACACTCGGTCAGATCTATCCTTCATTCTGGAGAATTGTATATATGTTTCGCCATATTACCAATATGGTCGAGGGAATGAACTTCACCCTCGACCATTTAATCAGACTATATAGCCCTCGACTCTTCCGTGAGGGCCTTATCAAATTACACCGTCGATCCACCAAGGCGTTCCTCACTTGTATCAATGAGGATAGAGATCGGGGATAGATGAGTCGGTTCGTCAAAGTTGGAACCTCGGACATCATCCCTGCTGACAGAATGCCATTCCCGGAGGAGTGGAATATGAAATGTAAGTTCCTTTGAATCGAGCATGCTTTCATTGTCCCTTTCTCTTTTGACTGATTTTCTTTTTATTGTGCAACCACTGTTTGGTTCCCTGGCGTGGTTCAGGATATTCCGGGGTAGATCAAACCCTTAGACTCCGCTTTCCCAAACAATGAACGTGTATGGCGTGAGCTGGTCAAAACACGATGGCATGCCAAGAATCATGGTACGTTCTTGTTGTTACTGCTTTCACATTCTTTGTGAGAATTTTTGATGATGGTGCTGTTTTGACATGATATATTTGTGCAGGCCTCGGTGAAGGCGTGTTGATAAAGCCACCCCCACCTGGCGAGGAAGAGGCCCCGAAGGCCACCAAAGATAGAAAGAGGAAGAAAGAGGCTCCGGTGGGGTCCCCGAAATCAAAGAGGCTAAATACTCGAAGCCCTAAGACCGATGCTACGGTCTTTTCTTCGACGGCCGCTGAGAGCCTGCGGATTAAGGAGGAGAGCGACGATGCCTGCCCTTCGGTACAAAGGGCAAAGCGGAGCGCTGAGGCTTCGAGGGCTACTGAGGGTTTGCCTACTGAGCTTGAGGTGGCCGATTCGGGCCTGCTGTTTGTAGAAGAGACACTCGAGGAGGGTTTGGGCGTAGTCCCCGATACGCTCATCAGACATGGCACAGTTCGTGTTGAGGATCTCGGGGGTCTCACTGCTGGGGTTTTCTGAGGTAGGGAAGAAGCCTCGATAGAGGCCGACATCGCTGGTGGATTTCATTTAAGCCCGTCATTCTCTCTACGGGAGATTTGGTATGCTTAAGTTAGGGGCGTCCCCGGTCCAGAGACCTCTTGTGGAGAGGACGACGCATTCAGAGACTACTTCGAGGGGGTTGACATGGAGACCGATGTCGATGCCCCAGTTGACCTCAAGGAAGCTGAGAGGCTCCAAAAACAGGTGTTTTTTGAGAACAATATACTTATTCTTTGATCTTCTAGTTTTGTTTTGTGATTTCCCTTCTCTGTGTTACATGTCAAGAAGCTATATGACCAGAAATTCTCCAAGTTGCAAGATGAGTTAACTCATCATGGAGAGGAGCTTGAGAAGCTTGTGGAGGGGTCGGTCGAGCTCGAGGCTTTGTGTGCTCGATGAGAGGAGGAGCTGACCGACCTTCGGGTGAGCTTGGAGAGAGAACTTCGGGAGAGGGCCGATTTCTCCAAGAAACTATGTCAGTGCCCACATTCTCACCTTTTAGTCGTAACACTTGGTGGTGATTAACTTGCTTTCTTCTTCTCAAATTACGTAGAAGGATGCCCTGGTTAAGCGGCTTCGAGAAGAGGTTGCGACCAAGGACGCCAAAATCATGGAGCTGGCTCGGCTGAATGATACCGCGGCTTCAGAGAGGGAGTTGCTTCGGGGGAAGCTGTCCTCGGCGCAAGATCTTCTCCGAAGTGCTCAGGAGGAGGCTGCTGCACTATCTCTGACCAAGGCCGAGGCCAGTGAATATGTCTCCTCGTACAAGAGGGATGCCTCTGCTACAAATGAACGGGAAAGGGAGATATATGAGAAGGCTGAGCTGAAGCTAACTCAGGAAGTTTCCTATGCTCGTGCGCAATCCAAGAGGCAGACCCTCGAGGAAGTGAGAGCCAGAGGTGTCGATATATCTTTCGAGATCGAAGAGGCCAGGGCCCTGGAGGAGGAGCTGACAACGCCGGGTACATCGAACGAAGGCTCTCAAAGTGGCTCGGACAGTGGTGGAGGCATATAGTAGTTTTTCTTCCTTTTCTGCTTTTTCCCTCCTTTTGTACATGGAACCCTTCGGGGGAACTCTTGTAAAAGACACTTGTGTAAATATATTTTTGGAAATAGAAAATTTTTTCCATAGTTTGCTTAAGCTTAGTTCCGTAACCCTTTCCCCATAATATGACTTTTATGCTTCGATTCTTTGTTTCCTCGAAACTCCTACTTGCGATAGGAGGTCTCCTCGAGATCGGGCACCTTCTTGAGGTTAAGTCGGCCTGTGAGCTTTGATTCCTCAAACCCCCCATGACGGTATCATTTATGTGATGTGACCGTGAAGTGACCGAAGTGGCCCCACCGGTACACTTCCCCAAATACTATGACGACTTGTCAGAAATTGAATGGATTTTAAGGCATTTGATTGGCCATCTTTCGTTCTATAAATATTCTTGCTTCTCCTTCATTATAACTCTTGCATTTTCACAAAAACCTCAGCTTCTCTTTCAACTTTCTCATTCTTTTTCCATTATTGCGAAAATGGGTTCCGCCCCTCCCTTTTTACCATGGAAGCCGCGCCCGAATATGCTCACCAAGAAGAGGGAAATTTTTCCTCCGCCCCTATCCTCTCCGGTGGTACACCGCTGGCGTATAACGAGATGACCTTGTACTTCTTTGCTCTGAAAAAAGGAATTTGCAGTAGAGAAACCCTATGACGCCCTAGGCCATAGAGAGCATGCCTCGAGGTTTGTCCGATCGATAGAAGAACACCACCTCGAGGTTGTGAGGAGAGATTGCGGCTGGGGGGAAAATGTGGTGCTGCAGATACCCTCCCGAGAAGAGAACGTTATGACTTATGTAGAGGGATTTCTGACCGTGTACACGTATCCGTTTACATTAGGCCCCTCGACCGAATTGTGCTCGAGTTCTGTAAAAGATACCAAGCTACTTTAGCGTAGATTCATCCGTCCTTTTGGAAGATAGTGCTGATGATGAAGTATTTCACCAAAAACGTTGATCTTGAATTTACCCTCAGCCACCTCATTAGGTTATATCGGCCCCAGCATTATCGAGGCCTAATTTCATTGCGATGTCAGTCCACGAGGCCTTTTAATTCCAGCGATGACAAGGACCGAAATAGGGGATGGATGAGTTGGTTTGTTCGGATGAGGACCGTCGACATCATTCTATAGGAGTTCCTTCCTTTTCCCAAAAAATGGTACTTCAAACGTAAGCACCATGTCGTGCCTTAGTGTATTTTGCTCTTATCAACTTATAAGAGTGTTTCTTGCTCTCTTATTTCCGCAGTCCCGTGGATGCCTCGGGAGGTCCCCGATCTTGTGGACTGGACTCGGAAGCTGGCAACTTCCTCGACATATGATGAGCACAATTGGAATGATCTCTCGAAGGGCATATGGGAAGCAAAACATCACGGTATGAGCCGTGTAGTATTCCCTTTGACGAATATTTCCTTTTGTGTGTACTAATGTAACGACCTGACTTGTCGTTTTAAGAATTTATGCTCCGTTCAGTGACTTAATGTCTCGAGTAGCTTCACAATATGTATTATGACTCGCCTGTGTGGTCAAATTTAGTTTTCAGAAGATTCGGAATTTAAATTAAAGAAAAATTCTCACTTCGAAGCTTAAATAGAAAGAGTTGACCGGAGAGTTGACTTTTAGTAAACGACCCCAGAATGGATTTTTGATAATTCTAATGGCTCTCTATGGTCATTTTGGGCTTAGGAGTGTGTCCGGATATTTATTTTGAGGTCTGTAGCTAAATTAGGCTTGAAATGACGAAAATAAGAAATTTGAGTTTGGAAGTTTGACCGGGGGGTTGACTTTTTGATATCGAGGTCAGAATCCAGTTTTGAAAATTTTCATAGCTTTTTTATGTCATTTATCAGTTGTGTGCAAAATTTTAGGTCAATCGGACTTGATTTGATAGATTTTTTCATCGGATATAGAAGTTGGACGTTCCTAGTTTCATTAGACTTGAATTGGGGTGTTCACGGTTTTACCTTTATTTGATGTGATTTGAGGTTTCGAATAAATTTGTATGATGTTTTAGGACTGGTTGATGCATTTTGTTGAGGTCCCGAGGGCCTCGGGTGGATTTCGGAAGGTTAACAGATCGATTTAGACTAGAGAAAAGCTGCTGCATTTTTTTCACAGTAGCATGAACAGGAGTCGTGAACAGTAACACACGTGAAAAGTAACACGCTTCAGCAGTAACACCGTGAACAGTACACACGTGACCAGTACCGCGAAAAAAAATTCTAGACAATGTATAACGAGCAGTCCGAGTTTTCTTCCATTTTTGGACTTCCAAGCTAGGTTTGGGCAATTTTCAGAGGCAAAGTTCACTACAAAACTTGGGTTAAGTGTTCTTTACTCCTTTGTGATTATATTCCATGAATAAATATTCATTTTTGGCATTAGATTATTGAAATTTCAAGAGAAATAGAGAAATTTTCTAAAATTCCATAGAAAATGAATTTTCAAGATTTGAGCATCGATCTGGAGTCGGATTTGAGTAAAATTAGTATGATTGGACTCGTAATTGAATGAGTTGTCATATTTTGTGAGTTTTGTCGTATTTCGAGACGTGGGCCCCACATGCAATTTTTGGGTTAATTTTGGATTTTGTTGGAAAATTAGCATTTTCATATGGAATTAATTCCTATAATATATATTGAATGAATCGAGTTAATTATGACTAGATTCGGAAGGTTTGGAGGACGATTTGAGCGGCGAAGGCATTGCGGAGTAGGATTTTGCTCGGATTGAGGTAAGTAATGACTGTAAATCTTGTCCTGAGGGTATGAAACCCCGGACTTTGCATTGTATCACTATTTTGGAGTGGCGCACATGCTAGATGAAGAGTGGGTGGCGCACATGGGGATTGTGACTTGGTCCGTCCCGTCGCAACTATTAAGTTGCGTATTTAACTATAAATCATATGATATTTCATGTTTTAAAGATTATTACTATGTTTTTGGAGAAATGCCGTATTTGGGCCTCGTGCCAAGTGTTTGGACCCCTTGGGGGCTTTTTATTGTTATTCCTCACTGTGTTGACTTATGATTTACACTCAGTCATATTGTGCTTAACTGATTTCGAAACATAGTCTTATTTACACTATTTTGAGATATAAAATGATATTTTGGATCGAGTACCCCATTTTCACTGATAGCTCGAGTGTCTTTTTAATGGTTTTTGACTGAGTGAGGCCGAGGGCCTATGTTGTGAGGATATTATGGGATCGCGCTGCGCGCCGCAACATGTTATACTGTTTATGATGACTTAGTAAGACCAAGGGCCTGATTTGTGAGGATATGATATGGGATCGGGTTGCACGCCGTAGCATGTTATTGATAGGCCGAGTGCCAGAGTGATTGATGCCTTGATTTGGCTTGTTATAACTCTTGGGCTGAAGGAGCCCCTCCGGAGTCTGTACAGCCCCAGAGTGATTAGGAGGCATGAGTGACTGTGAGGTTGCCCAGGAGGCTGATACCGAGTGATTGTGAGGCATACTGAGTGATTGATTCTGAGTGATGATATGCCTGGGGGGCGGTTTATGATACATGTTTTTGCTCGAGAGGCTATTTATGAACTCTATCATTCTTATACTGAATTATTTTAATTTCTATGGAAATTGTGAAAAGGTACATTTTCAAAGGAATTTACTGAAATCGACTTTCAGTTCTTTCAAATTATCGTATCTGTGATTTTGAAAGGAGAATTGTATTTACTGTGAATTTATGACTTGTTTTTATGTGTTGCGTAGTTCTCAGACATTATTTACTTTCATTACTATGTAGTTGGCGTACTCACATTACTCCCTGCACCTTGTGTGCATACTCAGGTGCTAGGGCAGAGCGAGCTGCTTACCTGCCTCAGGGATTTCTCGGAGATTTGCGAGGTAGCTCCACGCGTCCGCAACCATGTTTTCTCCCTCTCGTTATTATAGATCTTATGTTCCAAACTTGTATTTTATTATAGATGCTCATGACCAGTGACTCCAGGATCTTGGGGTTGTATTTAATATTCGGCGTAACTTTATCTGTTTTTAAAAAAAAATGAAACGAAACCTTTATGGATTATCAGTTTAGTAATGATATTAATGAAAGATTCTTACATTTTGAGTGTTAATTTGGCTGGCCTAGTTCCATGATAGGCGTCATCACGACTAGTTCAGATTTGGGGTCGTGACAAGTTGGTATCAGAGCCTAGGTTACATAGGACTCACCGGTCATCAGCAGATATAGTAGAGTCTTGCGGATCAGTACAGAGACATCTGTACTTATCTTCGAGAGGCTGCAGACCCCTTTGGAAAAATCTCACATTCTTTAATTCTTGTCATGAGAATCCATTTATTTAGCTAAAAGCATAATTCTTGAATCCCTTTCATGTATTCGAATGCACACGTGAGCGCTCGGTATCAGATGTGCATCGACAACTTGTGATTTCGATGGTGAGATGTGTTCATATTGTTTGATTGTGACAAAAAGGATTGGTTGGATATGTAGCAAGAACTATTGAGTGTTCTACTTCTCTCCGGAGTTGGCATATGGCCTCGAGTTGTGAGTGTATTAGAGGACCTCTTATGTAGTTTAGTTGTGGAGGGAAGTGGAATCTTCCTGTTTTGTTATGAGTTCCTGGTGATGCCTTTTGGGCTGACCAATGCCCCAACAACATTCGTATATTAGATTAACAGTGTATCCCAGTTGTATTTGCACTGCTTCATCATGGTATTCATTGATGGCATCCTGGCGTACTCACGTAGCCAGGAGGAGAAGACTTAACATTTGAGGATGGTGTTATAGAGATTTAGGGAGGAGAAGCTTTATGCAATGTTCTCCAAATATGGATTTTGGATCTGTTTAGTAGCATTCTTGGGGCATGTGGTGTCCAGTGAGCGTATTCAAGGTGGTCAGACGAGTGTGGAGAGAGCTTTTAGAAGCTCAAGATATGCTTTAACCACAGTTCCAATGTTAGTTCTACCACCAGCTTCTGGTTCTTATACCACGTATTGTGATGCCTCAAATGCAGGCATTAGTTGTGTTTTGATGAAAAAGGGTAAAGTGATTGCATAATAGCTATGATTGTTGGAAGGGTATAGAGAAATATCAGTTTGAGGCTAAGAAGGCGGGGTTATCTCCTACGGAGTGTCCTAGGGTTATGTGATCCTTATGTTGTTTTACAGAAAGTTCTCTTTTACCAGTAGATGATATATGCTGCAATTTGAGTTTAGATCGCTTGTGGAAGTTTGCATGACCATTACAATGATGAATGCGAGATTTGCAGATGATTCGAGATATTAGATGCTTTGTGTTATATGAGCTTATGAAGGATTTAGTTAAATATCACTGCGGTATTGTGCCAGTGATAGCGCATGGGCATTATGAGTTATTATTTGTCTTTATCTTTGGCTTTGAGCCAAGTGGGGGAGTCTGCTAATGATATGTTGGTTGTACGATTATGCATTGCATTGGTTTTAGTTCGAGGTATACTGGTGAATTAGTTATGACCTGCAGAGATGGAGTTTGAGAATGACTCGAGTAATGGAAATCTTTGAATACATGTTGTAATATACTTTACGGGTAAATGAGTTTTATTGAATAATTGAGTTGTAATGGTAAAGGGTGTCGTGTGTGCGGGGTAGTAATTTGCTTGGTTGCTTAGAAGTGTGGATTGCATCCTTGGGTGTTGGTGTACTAATTGGGGGCGCATGTCGTTCAGTCCGCTTGTTCGTTTTAACTGGGATTTGAGCAGAGTAAACGACTCTCGAAAATGTATCTAATGGACTCAAGGTTTATGTGTAGCAATTGGGAATCTTTAGGATGTGTATTCAACTAGACATTGAGATTCACATTGGAGGGTGTCAAGACTTGGGGCATTTCTACATCCTTAGGGATTCTACATTTGGGTATCAGGAAAGCGGAAGAATAGCTTAAATTCATAGAAAGTTTCCTTGGAGTAAGTGTTTGTCTTGTGGTACTTTTGGGGTGCTTAAGAGGACATTCAGCGGCTTATGAGCGTTAGGGCGGTGTGGTTTGTGCTAGAATATCGTGTGGTGAGTCTATGTTGAGAATTGTGGTATTATGGCAAGGAGAAGTATCAATTCAAAGGTAAGTTAGAAGGAACTTGGATAAATATGACATCTTTGTAGTAGGTCGGATTGGCAAGGAAGCATGCGATGTATAGTGATTTTCTTCTAGATGGGATCAAATGGAAAGTTCTTGGCTAGTTGAGTACGTAGTTGCTTGTGGTTTGGAATTTATTATGACATTCTCATATTTATCATAAGATGGCACGGTATATGCAATATGTCGTATCTATGAGTTAGCTCGTCGTGCACCTAATTTTGGTTCCTACCATCAAGGAGCGGGCCCGTAGATTAATTGAGGGACTCGATTATGATATTAAAATGTGCATGGCTCGAGAACTGCAAACTGATACTCCATTTCAACAAGTAGCGGAGATCGCAAAAAGGGAGTCTAAAGAGGCCAAAAGGTCTCGAAGATTTGGAGAGTTTAATGGATTTTACTCTTCAGCTAGGACCCATTATAGCGGAGGCTCGAGAAATTGGTCAGCTCAGTCCACACATCAGATTACTCAGGGTGCTCCAATTTATAGTGCACGACCGACACGAGATTCTTACAGTGGTTATTCCAGTTATCCGGCACAGACTCGGTATGAGCAGCCGCGACCTCAGAGGGGTTGTTATGATTGTGGTGATACTAGGCATATCATGAGAGATTGTCCCAAACTTGGAAGGGGTGGATTTCATTAGAACACTCAAGCTACAAGCTTTACTCCAGTTAATACTCCACGTGCTCAGTCAGCTAGAGGTGGAGGATAGTGGGTGCCTAAGAGGTGGAGACCCGATCTGTTGATATAATCGCTATGATTTGCTGAGGCCGATGCACCAGATGGTTTCATTACATGTACGATCCTGATTTTATATAAAAAGAATATTTCCCCTCAGTTGGATTCGGATCTGAATATTGAGGTGAGTCCTCCTATTATGCTCCTTATGGGCGAGCTTCGTAAGTTTGTGACCCACTTATATGCTTATCCCTGTTGGGATATTTGAAGATGTGAGTCTGTGTCTGCCATTTTATTTTGTACACCATTGAGGACTACAAGTCCAAAAGTAGTGTTTATTATTCACTACAGTGGGTTTAATATTTTTCGGAATAATTGATTCCAATTTTTATGAATTATATGCCCTACCGGTATGAGGTTTCATTATGTGTTATGAAAAATGTTTATGAAGATGTGAGTCTGTATCTGCCATTTTATTTTGTACACCATTGAGGACTACAAGTCCAAAAGTAGTGTTTATTATTCACTACAGTGGGTTTAATATTTTTCGGAATAATTGATTCCAATTTTTATGAATTATATGCCCTACCGGTATGAGGTTTCATTATGTGTTATGAAAAATGTTTATGAAATTATATGCCCTACCGGTATGCTCCTTATTGGCACAATGTGAAATATTTAAACCGGGCTGCAAGCTGCGGTGGTGGTTAATGTGAGATTAATTGATGATGGTGGAATTAATTATGAACAACTTTTAAGACTAGAGATGTGGTGATGAGCATACATATGATGTGCTTCATATTCTGATATCATTGTGATAATGCAGGGCTTGTAATGTTGAGATTGGTGTATTGATATATACTTTGTGTATGTATTGTTAGGAGTTGTTTTAGTGTTACTCTGGCAGGTGGATATTCCTATTTACAGGGGAGACTCTGCCGAAATTTCTAAAAAATTTGGGAGTTAGAAAATTTTTTTGGAGATTAAGACAGGCAAAAGAAGAGATAAGTTTTGTTATGTGGTTGAGGGTGAATGATCCTAAACGAGGGAGAATGTAATACCCCAGAAAAAAAAAATTGAAGTGCTTCAAAACTATCATGTGTGCATAGGCACGAGTTGCTGTAGCCAGTTGAGACTAAAACCGTGCGTTGTTGTGAAAATTAGGCCTTTTGAAAATGTTGGAGTGTAAGAAATTGATCTTAAAGTTTACTAATATGAATAAAAGAAATAATCTCAAATGAGATGATGTTGTCGAGCTTATCTCAAATACGGCAGCGTGGAATCAACCATGAGTACATGTGTAAAAGTTAAATCATCAATTTGGTAACCACAGATTTTTGTTTAAGAGGTAGAGAATGTAACGACCCGACTGGTCGTTTTAAGAATTTATGCTCCGTTCAGGGACTTAAGGTCTCGAGTAGCTTCGCAATATGTACTATGACTTGCGTGTGTGGTCAAGTTTAGTTTTCAGAAGATTCGGAAGTTAAATTAAAGAAAAATTCTCACTTCGAAGCCTAAATAGAAAGAGTTGATCGGAGAGTTGACTATTGAGTAAACGACCCCGAAATGGATTTTTGATAATTTCAATGGCTTGGTATGGTGATTTTGGGCTTAGGAGTGTGTCCGAATATTTATTTCGAGGTCCGTAGCTAAATTAGGCTTGAAATGACGAAAATAAGAAATTTGAGTTTGCAAGTTTGACCGGGGGGTTGACTTTTTGATATCGGGGTCAGAATCCAGTTCTGAAAATTTTCATAGCTTTGTTATGTCATTTATGACTTGTGTGCAAAATTTGACGTCAATCGGACTTGATTTGATAGGTTTTTGCATCGAATATAGAAGTTGGACGTTCCTAGTTTAATTAGGCTTGAATTGGGGTGTGATGCACAGTTTTAGCGTTATTTGATGTGATTTGAGGTTTCGACTAAGTTCGTATGATGTTTTAGGACTGGTTGATGCATTTTGTTGAGGTCTCGAGGGCCTAGGGTGGATTTTAGAAGGTTAACGGATAAATTTAGACTAGCAGAAAAGCTGCTGCATTTTTTTCACAGCAGCATGAACAAGAGTCGTGAACAGTAACACGCGTGAACAGTACACGCGTGTCCAGTACCGGAAAAAAACAATTCTGGACAGTGTAAAACGAGTACTCTGAATTTTCTTCCATTTTTGGACTTCCAAGCTCGGTTTGGGCGATTTTCAGAGGCAAAGTTCACCACAAAACTTGGGGTAAGTGTTCTTGACTCCCTTGTGATTATATTTCATGAATAAATCTTCATTTTTGGCATTAGATTATTGAAATTTCAAGAGAAATAGAGGAATTTTCTAAAATTCCATAAAAAATGAATTTTCAAGATTTGAGCATCGATCCGGAGTCGGATTTGAGTAAAATTAGTATGATTGGACTCGTAATTGAATGAGTTATCATATTTTGTGAGTTTTTTCATATTCCGAGACGTGGGCCTCACGTGCGATTTTTGGGTTAATTTCGGATTTTGTTGGAAAATTAGCATTTTCATATAGAATTAATTCCTATAATACATATTGAATCAATCGAGTTAATTGTGACTACATTCAGGAGGTTTGGAGGCCGATTTGAGCGGCAAAGGCATTGCAGAGTAGGATTTTGCTCGGATAGAGGTAAGTAATGACTGTAAATCTTGTCCTGAGGGTATGAAACCCCGGACTTTGCATTGTATCACTATTTTGGAGTGGCGCACATGCTAGATGAAGAGTGGGTGGCATACATTGTTTGGGGATTGTGAGTTCCGAGTGCCGAGTGCCGAGTGACGAGTGATTGGGAGGCATGAGTGGCTGTGAGGTTGCCCGAGAGGCTGATACCGAGTGATTGTGAGGCATGCTGAGTGACTGATTCTGAGTGATGATATGCCCGAGGGGCGGTTTATGATACATGTTTTTGCCCAAGAGGTTATTTATGAACTCTATCATTCTTATACTGAATTATTTTGATTTCTATGGAAATTGTGGAAAGGTAGTTTTTCAAAGGAATTTTACTGAAATCGAATTTCAGTTCTTTCAAATTATCCTATCTATGATTTTTAAAGGAGAATTGTATTTACTGTGAATTAATGACTTGTTTTTATGTGTTTCTTAGTTATCAGACATTATTTACTTTCATTATTACTGAGTCCGCGTACTCACATTACTCCCTGCACCTTGTGTGCAGATTCAGGTGCTAGGGCAGAGCGAGCTGTTTACCTTCCTCAGGGATTTCACGGAGATTTGCGAGGTAGCTGCACGCGTCTGCAGCCCTGCTTTCTCCCTCTTGTTATTATAAAGCTTATGTTCTAGACTGGTATATTTTTTTAGATGTTCATGACCAATGACTCCGGGATCTTGGGGTTGTTTTTAATGTTCGGTGTAGCTTTATCTGTTTTAAGAAAAAAATAAAAAAATAAAACAAAACCTTTATGGATTATCAGTTTAGTAATGATATAAATGAAAGATTCTTATGTTTTGAGTGTTACTTTTGCTGGCCTAGTTCCACGATAGGCGCCATCACGACTAGTTTAGATTTTGGGTCGTGATAACTAACTCTTATGCCACAGGTATTGGAGGGTTCTCCGAATTGAGGCCGTTTCCTATCGAGGAGAGTGAAGGCCCGGAGGAGAACAATAACCGAAAAAGATCCTCCATCGATGAGGACATTCCCGATGAGGCAGGGCCTTCCCGGAGGCAAAAAGGAGATGCCGTTGCTGAGGAGAGATTTATATACGTCGGCCATTCTGCGGACATCGGCCCCCCTTGCGAGGATGACTCTTTATCTACGACTCGAGCTGGGGGCCCTTCTACGGTTGCCGGTTCTGCCTAGACTGGGATCTCTAATTTCAAAGAAGAGGTTCCCTGAGAGAGAAAAAGCAAGAGTCCTCCACCGTCGTCTGCTTCTGCCCTCGAAGGTACTTCGAGGGCTGCTCGGGAACAGGGGCCGCCCAGAGCGATTGAGGTTTTGAGTGGACGCACCCCTATTGAGAGTGGTTCAACAAGAGTCCTCCACCATTGTCTGCTTCTGCCCTCGAAGGTACATCAAGGGCTGGTCGGGAACAAGGGCCGCCTGGAGCAATTGAGGTTTTGAGTGGACACACCCCTATTGAGAGTGGTTCAGCTGGGGCCGATGGGGCCAAACAGGAAGATGTATGTTAAAACTTTTAAGGAGGCCCAACGACCATGTTCCTAGGTGAGTTCTGATTGGCCTCGCTAGCTTTTTCGCTATGAATCTTCGTTCTTTGCACTGAAGTTTTTCTTTTGCAGATTGTTGACAAACTTAAGGCCGAGCTGCTCCGCTGTGAGGCCCGCTTGCGGGGAGCTTTGGGTAAGAAAAGATATCTCAAGCTTCTTTGCAATGAGAATAGAAAGAGTTGATACATCTAAGCATCGGAGTCGGATTTGTGAAGGCAGACTCGAGCGCAAGGTAACCCTTACCCTGAAGGGGTGCGTGACTCTTTTCTCATTTTTTGGAACTAACGCTCTGGTGCTTCAGTTGCAGAAAAAAATAGAAGCGTTGGAGAGCCTTTGGGCGAGGTCGGGCATGTTAGGTCCGAATGCCAAGCGTTGAAAGTGCAGGTAGGCGTGCACATTACGGCCCAAAGGAATGCTTTGGCCAAGGCTTATGCCCTCGAGATAATACTTCACAATGCCTGGGAAGATAGACCAATTCAATCTAGCAGGATTGCCAAGCTCGAGGCTGATCTTCTAAATACAAAGGCAGAGGTTGTGGATGCTCGGGCCGAAGTTGAGGTAGATCGAGCGAAGGCCGATAAGAAGGTGGCTGTTTAATTGAAAGACACTGCCGACGCACGAGCTGAGCTGAGAGAAGCTTTCAACAGAGAGAGGAGGAGCAACGAATATGCCCGGTGCAAATATCAGAGGGAGACCCTCGAGGAGGTACACGCTAGGGGCTTTGACCTCTTGGAAGATATAAATCAGGCCGAGGCAGACGAGATAGATGCCAAGTTTTTCTTTCTTCTTGAGCTGATGCTGATACTTGAAGGCTGCCGTAGGAGCTGATCGGAGGAGCCTTTGAGGGAGCTGGTCCCGGGAGTAGATCAGATGTTCTACTTTGTTGTTTGCATAGGACTCCTATGGGAGCGTTGTAAATATGTATATGTAATACACACATATATATGTATATGAAACATTCTTCAATTTGATTTTCCTATTGGTAGTTGGCCCGGTGAATTGGACTTTGAGATGAAACCCTTCGGGTTATAAATTGGCCCTGAGGTTTTCTAAGCTGGCGACTCGGGGCCTTATTCTTTAGGTTGGTACAACCTTTGATGTAGCGTGTGACTTGGGCTATTACGCTTTAGGTTGGTACAACCTTTAGTGTAGCGGACGTATCGGGCTCTTACGCTTTTTTGGCCCCGAGGCACTTTAGTTAACCATATCGGGCTTAGTCTCCGTGTCGGGTTTCGACTCGAGCTCAACGGCCCTCACATTTTCAAATTGGCCCTAAGGTGCTTAGTGTTGGTATGACCCGTAGCTGGCGACTTGGACTCTTATGCGTAAGGTCGATACGGCTAGCTGGCGACTTGGGCTCTTACGCTTTAAGTTGGTACAACCTTTAGTGTAGCGGGCAACTCGGGCTCTTACGCTTTAGGTTGGTACAACCTTTAGTGTTGCGTGCGACTCGGGGTCTTACGCTTTAGGTTGGTACAACCTTTAATGTAGCGGGCTACTCGGGCTATTACACTTTAGGTTGTTACACCCTTTAACCGGTTCTTTTCGAAGTTTTTTGAAGTAAATGGAGGCTTGTGATTATATGGAAACAATCGGACGTCTCCAAGTTGCGTTAGTTTGGCCGGAGCCTTATGACGGTGGTCATTATGCTTGGTCGTAGCCTTTTAGTCCCTGAATGAGATAGCCATGGCGTCTATCTCGAGGGTATGCCTTTTGGGTCTTACAAGTTCGATATATAGCCTTGACTTTGGTATGGGTTTATGCCTCTCTTAAGGTCTTACAGATTTGTACATGCCTTGCTTGAGGTATTACAGTTTTGATGTTTCCTCATGGAGGGCTTAAGAATTCGAAATTTCCGGCCCGGGTGTGTTACAGCATCGAGTTAGATAGCTTGATGAGCCGGCAGTCGGGGGCAGTCCCCAAGTCGAAATTGAGATTACCTCGAGGAGGGCTTATGTTGTTGATATTGCCTCATGGAGGGCTTATGAGCTCGAAGTTGCCTGCCCTGAGGTCTTACGGCTTCGAGTTTTGGCGATTCGGTGGAGTGGCTGTCGAGGACAGTTCCTGTGTGCTCGCTAAATTTTTGGCCCTGAGGCTGTCGCTTGTAAAAATGGCAAACTTTTTTGATGTGCTAAATGTTTTGATGATAGAAGGTACTGTACAAGTTTTTTCTATCGAGGGTTCGATTATTCTACACGGACACGATTCATTCGACCGTTTGGCCCGATACACCATTTTTCTGTCAAGACCCTCTTTGGCATATTCCAGTGATCTCCTGGGGGGATGCCCCTCAGTATTCGAGGTTGATCGAAGAGAAGCGTAGAATACTCGGTGATTTCTCCTTAGGTAGCATATAGATGTTGCCTCCTTAAAAACCTCACCGGTAAAACCCTTTTGGGATAAAATCTGATGCGGGGGAAAAAGAGTGCAACTTATGCTTTTAAACCTAAGGCATTCGAGCCGGGAGGTGCTTTGATTCCTTTCAATCGAACACCGGCACGCAGTTTAGCATATAGTGTGAAAGAAGAAGGGATAGGGTTGTACCTTAGCTGTGATGGCGCTCGAGCCTTGATACGCTTTGGTTATTAGTTCTGAGGACGTGGCACGATCCTTCTTTTGTTCCTACGAGGATGTAGCTTGTGATTGTTACTCGGCTGTTTGCTTTTTTTTGGCTCCTTCGATGTAGAGGGTGTCGGTGCCACATCGTGCACTGCAAAGATTTCTCGTGCTGCGTGCTGCTCACCTTATACTATTTTTACTCAATCCTTCCTAAGGAACGTCATCATTTGGTAAAGGTTTGACGACATCGCCCTCATATTGTGGATCCATGGCCTTCCAAGCAATGCGTTATACCTCATTTCACCTTCGATGACATGAAACTTGGTATCCTGAATTGTGCCGGCTACGTTGACCAGGAGGATGATTTCTTCTTTCATTTTTTCGTTTGCTATGTTGAAACCGTTGAGGACTAGAGAGGCGGGTATGATCTGGTCGAGCAACCCGAGTTGCTCTACCACCCTCGACCGAATTATATTGGCCGAGCTACCTGGATCCACGAGCACACGTTTAATTTGAAATTTATTAAAAAGAAAAAAAATTACCAGTGCGTCATTATGAGGTTGAGACAACGTTTCGATGTCTTCTTCACTGAATGAAAGGGCGTCTTCAGGTATGTATCTCTGAGTTCGCTTTTCCCTGGTGATAGATACTTTTATTTTCTTAAAAATGGATCCCTGAGGGACGTCGACCCCACCAATAATCATGTGGATGACATGTCGTGGTTCTTCTGTTTCATTTTTCTTGTTTGCCTCTCTCTCCCGAAAATGATTTTTAGCCCGGTTGCTGAGGAATTCTCGAAGGTACCATTTGTTGATCAGTCGGGCCACCTCTTCTCGAAGCTGTCTGGAATATTCAGTCCTATGACTGTGGGTATTGTGATATTTGCATATAAAGTTGGGGTTCCTTTGCGAAGGATCCGATAACACGGGTCTCGGCCACCTGGCATCCCTGATTTTGCTAATGACCGATACGATGTCGGAAACATCGATGTTGAAGTTGTAGTCAGATAGCAGGGGTGCCTCTACCGGCCTTGCATGCCTGTCGAACCCCAACTTGCTCACGAGTCCCCGAGGATTCTGTCATCGGTTCATCCTAGGGTCACTTTGAGGCACGTTTCGTCTGGGGATGCTTCTTCGATTTTCTATGTACAGTTGCTATCTTTATTTGTTCGACCTTGGCTCTCTTTCTGGAAGCCTCGATTCCTTTTCTAAGACTCTGCTAGGATACACCGAGCCCGATGGGACCTCCAATTAATCATCCTCGACCCTGATCTTTGACTGGTACCTGTTGTGCACATCTGCCCAAACTATGGTGGGGTACTTGATCAAATCCTGCTTCAGTTGCCTCGAATCTATCAAGCTTCGCTCATTTAAGACCTGAGTGAAAGCTTGTACCGCCCAATCATTGGAGACCGGTGGCAATTCCATTAGTTCCAATTGAAAATGGGACATGAACTCCCTTAACATCTCATTCTCCCTTTGCTTGATTTTGAAAACATTAGATTTTTTCGTAGCGACTTAGATGGAACCAACATGTGCTCTCAAAAAGGAGTCCGCCATTATGGCAAATGAATCTATCGAGTTCAGGGGCAGGTTATGATACCACATCATGGCCCCTTTGGATAGTGTTTCTCAGAATTTTTTCAACAGAACAAATTCGATTTCTTCGTCTCTCAGGTTGTTCCCTTTTACAACACAACTGTAGGCAATGATGTGCTCATTGGGGTCCGAAATTTCGTTGTACTTCGGGAGATCAGGCATTCTGAATTTCTTCGGGATAGGCATCAGAGCTGCACTCGATGGAAATGTCTTCTGCATGAACTATTTTGAATCTACACCCTTTAGGATTGGGTGTGCGCCGGGGATCTGATCGACCATCGAGTTGTAGGTCTCCACTTTTTTGTCGGTAGCCTCTATCTTCTTTTCGCCTGATTCAATCATTGTTGCGAGGTTTTTGAGTATTTTCATAATGGCGGGGTCGGCTGCTGACCCATTATTGCTCGATCTTTTCGGTGCCTGTTCGACTCGAGGAGCCGTTTCTGGTGGTGCTGTGCTCGGAGTTCTCTGATGGCTTTGTAGCTAAGCGATAGCTACCTGTTGTGCCTGCAAAATTTCAAAAATAACATGAAGGTTAACTTCCCCGTGCTTCACACTAGTCTCCTTCACGAACGCTTCCATTTGTATGTGAGCTCACATCGACATGTTGAGCATTGCGCGAACCTTCATCCACAGGAATTTGCGCTAGTGCTTCTTCAGGGTTATGTGGTGGCACACCAGCACCTAAAGCAGCTGTGCCATTATCTCCATGGTCCTCAGGACCGTTGTTTTCGTGTTCGTTTACTGAGTTAGATATTTTCTGACCTGAAAGTGAAGATTCTTGGTCAAGAAAAAGTGTGAAGAATAACTTGTGTTTTTAGAAAACCAGTAGGAAAACAATCACTATTATTTTTATCCCCACGGTGGGCGCCAAACTGTTTACCGTGAAAATGGTAATTACAATTATATTTGATTATGTGGTTCTAAAATTAGGTGATCTATTTTAATACTAGTTATTTAGGCAGTAGATGCTGAGTATGAAGCGAGAAAATGAAATAGGAGCGAAAAGAATGAGATTGCGCAAACCAGGTATCGAAGAGGCCGGTCTCGAGGGTATCCGGGCAAGCCTCGAGGTCGATCTTGAGAAGATTGACTAGGGGCTATCGATAATTATAAAACAGTGTTGGGGGGCCTTAAGGATGGTTTATTTAAGATCAATAGCAAGTAATAAGTGAAGAAAAATAAATCAATGGAGAAATTGTAGAGAATGCTTAAGTTAGAGAGGAGAGAATGTTTTTGTTGTTCTTGTATATTGACTAACATGTCCATACAAAGTGATAAGGGTCCCCTTTATATAAGAAGGGGAATCCCAATATAGTATGTGTGTAATCATTACAAAGAGGCGCAGCTGGTACAACTATTAAATGTAAAGAGAAATGCCTGATATAGCCATTTAATGCCACGGTACAGGCGTGTACTATCTTGTGCACTTTGTCAGCTTTAACCACGTGCCCCTTGCGAATTTTTCACCTTTTCATGACGACCCTTGATTTGTACTACATCGGGGTCAAGGACCCTCGATGTGCCCCTAGATGCCGAGCTCGGGCCTTCGACCTTCCATTTTCATCGAAGTGGTCATGAAATCGGGATCTCCGATTTTAGCCGTATACACTTGGGTTATTCCTTTTGTCTTAACTTACCTCTCGCACTGACTCTTTATTTATCAAAAACATCCCGGGCCGAAACTCTTACTTCCTCTCCTTGACGTCGTGGTTGCATAATGTCCTGGAATCGTAGCATATCTGTAGGTTTTGAATAAGTGCAATCTCATGCCTTTTTCATTATTTTCGTATTCTTCCTTTACCTTGCTCCTTTTACTTGTTGAGACTTGTACTATCTTCAGAATCTCTCATTGCCTTTCACCATAGGGGTAGATAGATATCCTTGCCTTAAGGCTCCTTATAAAGAGGCTTACACGTCTTAGTACACACATGATATTCTGAAGACCTTACATTTTCTCATGATAAGCATCATGAAAATTCGAGTTCCTCTGACTCAACTCTTCCATATCCACATTCAATCTCTTACCAACTGGAGGTATCGTCATATTACAAATAAAATAGAATCTAGGAGTTTGAATTCTTATAAATGAGTTCTACCACACGATCTAGAGTAAGAAGAAAGAGTGACAGTCCTAAATACCCTGTACCCTCCTACTTAAGTGTGGTGTATGACACACCCATAAACAAGACTCTACTAGACATGACTTGTAGATTCCCTAGGACAGAACTGCTCTGATACCACTTTTGTCACGCCCCGAACCTGGGGGGTGAGACCGGTACCTGGTGCCTCACCTAACCTTGCGTATCAACTTGCGACTAAGGAACTCTGAACATGTGATGTCATACTTTGTCCATGGGCCGCAGTGCAAGATAACTGCGAATGCTGACAAAATATTAATATAAAGTTGGGCTGACAAGGTCGTTGTAACTAATACAGCTGGCAAACGATCAAAATATACATAAAAGGCCTACTAGTCCAAAATACTGCACTAACTGATAGGATATGTCTACAAGCCTCTAGTGGTGGATATACTGTGATCGGAACAGCTCCACGACCTACTCATACTATATATAAATATATACACAAGATGTACATAAAGCTCTAGACCCGGCAATTGCGAAAGGCATGGAGCTTACCGATCAAGCTGAACTCGGGCAACACTTAATGAGGAGGTTTACCCGTCTGTCTGTCTGAACCTGCACGCATAAAATGCAGCGCCCCTAGAAAAGGGACGTCAATACGAAATAATGTACCGAGTATGTAAGACAATATACTGAAATCTGAAACTGAACTGATAATATAATAAGTGAAAGCAACTGGATGTCAAAGATAATCTGAAGATATGCTTACCTACTGATAGTGACTCAACTTTCTCAATATAGTAAGTAAAATAGTTGTCCGGCCTTATAAGGCTCGGTATGTATATATAACTGCTCCGCCGTAGCAGGCTCGCTCATAGGCGCTCGGCCATACTAGGCTCTATATCTCGACAACCTGGGCTCGCTCATAGGCGCTCGACCGCAGTAGGCTCGATATATAACTTACCATCTGATTAGAGGTTTCCCAATACGGCATGCCCATCGATTATAGCTTGATGGTAATTAAAATACTGTATATATATATAGTCTCTGCTCTCTTGACTGGTAGAAGGAAATACTCAATTGAATATGAAGTCCCGATAAGGATAATATTGTAGCTTACAAAACTAGGAAAATATACGTAAATTCCACGACATGAACTTTCCTTTATGCCTCGTTATCAAACTTATGTAATTACGAGATCATGCAAAATGAAGGAAGAGTTTAGCCTTAACATACCTGAGCCGGTTCTCTAGACAACCTTTCGAGCACATGATAATTGTGAAAAAATTCATGACGACATGATCGGAGTAAGAAAAATCTATATGATATTCTTGAGAAGGATTATATCGACTTCTTTAGAACGGCAAAAAAGAAACGTCAGCTTGAATTGTTGAATTGAGTTCATGTTGAATCAGAACATAATTTTTGATTGAGTTTATGTTGAATCAGAACATGTCAAGTTACTTAAGCTTCATATGGATTTGTTTGAGAATCCAAATGCCATCCTTTACTAAATCTCTTAGTCCATCTCCTTAAGTGATATTTGGAGACATTTTTGTTATAGGGGTGGACCCCACTTTGGCAAGCTGACTAAGCCATTAATTCCCAAACTTTTGCCACCTTAAAGCGTGGTTTATGAGTCATGATTCAAGAAATGTTTGGCTGCCACATTCAATATTCTCACGTGGCTTGCCCCTTAATATTTATCCAAGATAATTATCCTTAAAATTTTAATTAATTTGTTAATTTTTCACTCAAATCAATAATAACCAAATATTCACATAATTAAAAATATCTCAAATTACTTAAAATACTACTCACTTGTAACGTATCTCATATACTTTACTCTCATGGTCATATGGTACATTGTATGACACTAGTCTATAAACACCGGGTATTATAGCTCGGGCAATATTTTATACCAAATTGACAAACTTTGACGAAATTCATTCTCTTCAATTTTCTTACCCTCTCACCTTCACGAATTTACTTATTACTTGTTTGAAATAACATAATGCTTATAATACCAAAGTAATCTCATTCCCGAACATACGTCGATTAACTTACGACGAAACTTTAACATATGAAAATGCGAGATGTAACATCTCATTTTTGAGATTCCATCAATTTATTTATGGCGTACTTTCACGTACGAAAATATGGGGTGCAACACTTCAACAATAACAGAGATATATACAATTGATCAGACCCATCTCAATTATGCCCTATGGGAGCTAACGAGTGTAGTTTAAGAGAAATACGGTATATCAGGATCTGGTTGGGGTTAGAGTAACCCAAAATGGTGAATGAATTGTTTGCGTTAGTTGACATTTCCAAAGGATATTTCTAATGTGCTAATAGATCTCCTTGTGAGATGCCCAGATGGTGCACTCTAAAATAGTACAGCTACATATGAGTACTACAAAGATAGGCACTTGAAGCCTTAAAGGGATAAATGTTACCTTAGTGTGGCTCTCGTCCCTAGTAGAAAGAGAACATTGAGCAACCCAAAGAGCTACTGGATGGAGCAAAGGGAAGCTAAAAGAAATAGAATGTCTTGTTGAAGCATTATGAGTAATATATGAGACATAGATGACAATGATAGATTAAAAGGATGACAATATTACAGAGTCTATAGTCAAGTGAAGGAAAAGACGAGAAGTCACAGGCCTAGAGACAACAAAATAATATAGGCCATAAAGTCATATTCTCATTTATAAAAATTAGTTCGTGACTCTAACGTGATTACAAAAGAAAAAAGTAGACCACAGAATAATATAAATCAGTATAGACTGATGAACAAGATAAACTAAACATGAATTAGGGATTGAGTGATTTGATAATAGTCCGTATCATGAGAATTTCAGATATCATTCCGGCGATAATAAGATGGATAAGAGAAGAAGATTCATGAGAAATTCAAAGAATGGTCATTCAGGAAGACGCTTCCCTAAAGCAAACAATGTGAGCAAAGTTAAGCTTAAGGGATTGTATGTGCCAGTTATACTAAGTGTCACCCTCGTGAGTAAGGAATTTTGTTATCTTTGCTACATAAGGACTACCGCAAGGCGAGTAAGGATCATCGATGATGTGAAAAGATGCCAAAGAAAAAGAGGTAAAACATCTGTAGGTAGATCGTTCTGGCTCTAAATCTTAGTACTCCCCTAAAAGGGGGAATATGAAATGATGGGGCATTAAGTCAGAATTAAGTGATTTTAGTAACTATCGAATGGTAAAGGAAGAATGCGATAAAAATAAGAAAGGGATGAGATTGCACTTATCCAAATACTACAGATATGCTATAATCCTAAAAAATTATGCAAAATACGACGTCAAGGAAAGAAAGTAAGGGTTCCTGCCCGAGATTTTATTGATAGATAATGAGCTAGTGCGGGACGTAAGTTAAGACAAGGAAATAAACCAAGAAAGATTATGCGAAATATTTATATGAGAATGAGCCAACGAGTAGTTAGTAGTTGATTCAAGAAGAGCCTAGTTATGGCTAGACAGGAGGTTACAGACAAATCAATAGATCATGCAAGCTAAACATAGTAAAACCCAATATAGTGAATTGTGCCTCGCAGTAATGTCCTTGTAATACTTGAGAAATATTCAGATAGGAGTTAGGGTAGTTAAAGGTATCGTATGAGTGTTATGGAAATAAAAGAAATCCCCACTAGGAAGACAGTCAAAACTTTAGTTCAGAAGCAACCGTACGAGCACCTGAATGTGGAGGTAAGTAACTGAGGATAATTATAGGTGGGAACGAACATCAAAAATTCTATCGGGAATGTGGTATATTAAGACTGCAGATTTACAAGAGTCAGAAGGTCCTCCCTAAGTATTACAATGAAAGATTAACTGAGGAAATAAGGAAGAAGGCTTCAACCTAAATATAGTAACTTTAAGAAGAAATGGTCTTGTAATAATAGTCTCATAACAACATTGTATGTACTCCATAAGAAAGTGACACATATCGTGGCTATGAACGGGAAGAAGAAAAAAATTAAAAGGTGATATTGAAGATCATATGGATTGTACGGAATTTCAACATGAGTGAGCACTAAGATAAACCAAGTATTCATGAAATAAGTGGTAGAACGACGAGGAAAAGTAATTGCTTACATTTAAAAAAAGTTGAGAAGGAATGGAAGGAATTATTCGATAAATAATACAGTGTTAGTTCAATTATGAACGCACTTAACATTTCAGAGTATTATCCATGCAACATATATGTTGCCAATCATACAACCATAGAAGACTCCGATATAAGTTAAAAGAAAGAACCGAGTCCAGGTCATAGACAAGGGATTGAATTGTTAATAGATTATATCCTGGATAATAGATTATACTATGAGCCGCAGATCAGAAGATAGCTTAAGCATACATAAAGGCTGATCAGAAGGAAGAGGAAACTAAAGAGTTACATCAATAAAGTAAATAAAGAGTCTGATTATTGGATCCATCAAATTATAGAAATCGTGATTGAGGACATTGCAAAATCACTCTTAATATCAGAGGTACAAGAGAGATAGTACAATAGCCATATTCTATAACAACTCTATAATAAAGACAGTTAGAAAAGTACCAGCCTTATAATAAGTCAGTATGAAGCTCTCACCGGATTGTGTTTACACCAGAGGTGCAAGTATTATAAAAGAGCTTCAAGTTGTGAATATGAATTATATGTATGTGGAAAGGAGGTCATGAAAGAGAGAGAAGATGTGATGCGAGTGTTACATCTCACGTTTCTCATACGTTAAAGTTTCGTCTTCAGTTAATTGACATCGACTCCGGGATGAGATTATCTTGAGGTTAGCGTATTTATGCTACTTATAACAAACGATAAGTAAGTGATAAGAAGGATAAAGGATACTCGAATTAAAGAAAACGAGTTTCGTTGAAGGTTGCCGATTTGGGATAAAATACAGGTCGAGCGATAATACTCGATAATTATGGACCAATACCATAAAGGCACCATATGATCACGGTAGTATGATGTATAAAGTATTTTACAAAGAAATAGAATTTTAGATAATTTAAAATAATTTTTAATTATATGGGTAATTGATTAATTATCGGGTAACAAAACATTACCTGATCAACTAATAAATGGATAAAGATTAATAATTACCCAAAAAAACGTGGCAGCCAACCACTTTCCAAACAATGACTCATGGTCACGTTGGAGTAGGTGGCTAACTAAGGGGTAATTGAATTTAATAAGCAAAGATCTAGTTAGTGCTTTGTTCCATTCATTTTGGACAAAGAGCCTAACGTCTCTAAAGCAAAAAGAAAAGCAAGAAACCTTATCATTTCCTAATTCAATACTACAAGAACAGAAGCTAAGTTCCATCAAATCTTGCTGTTCAGAATTCAATCGACGAAGATTTCCAACGAGAATTGTTAGAATTGTGGCAACGTACAATTTTGCAGTTCTAAAAAAGTACGGTGCAATCTTCACCAAGAATATTATACGGATTTTTCTCTACTCCAAATATGTTAAGGTTAAGCCCTTCCTTCATTTTAGCATGATCTCATAATTATACAAGTCTGATAACAAGGCATAAAAAAAAATTCATGTCCCGGAATTTATAAGTAATGAAATTATAAGAAAAATATTTGTGTTGTGTTGCATCAATTCATTTGCTGCAAACATCGGGAGCAAGTAAAAATTTAATATCTAATATCTATAAACAGTAAAATAGTTTCATTAAACTACTAGATGTATAAAGAGATTTACAAATCTATGCAATACAAAGTGAACAGAGAGATTTTGATCAAATATATGCAATGAACTCGACTAATATCTTAGCTTATTGGGAAAGTACAAAGAGAAAGAAATGAATTTTTCTTGGTTTTGGGAAAAAGAATTAGTACGTTGCATCATAGCTTTGTTAAAGTATATACATCAATCATTTTGTTTAAAATATGACATAAGGAATAAATGGAAATGGGAAGAATAATATTTGAAACAATACAAAGAGTATTGATTAACAATAGTGCCAAAATAGACATATGTCCCAACTCTAGTATTAATTAGAATAATGACCTCCAATCAAGAGAGCAGAGAGTCTATATATACCACTTACAGTATTTTTATTACCATCGAGCTATAATCGATAGGCAGGCCCCTATTGGGAAACATCTGATCAGATGGTAAGTTATATACCGAGCCTGCTGTGGCCGAGCGCCTATAGAGAGCCCAGTTGGTCGAGATACAGAGCCTAGTACGGTCGAGCGCCTATAAGCGAGCCTACTACGGTATAGTAAATGTATATATATATACCGAGCCTTATAGGGCCGAACAACTATTTTACTCACTATATCGAGAGAGTTGAGTCAGTATCAGCAGATGAGCATATCCTCAGATTATCCTTGGCCCCCAGTTACTTTCAAATATTATATTATCAGTTCAGTTTCAGCTTTCAGTACATTGCCTTACATGCTTGGTAGATTATTTCATACTGACGTGCCTTTCTGGGGGCATTGCATTTCATGCGTGCAGGTTCAGATAGACAGACGCGTAGACCTCTTCGGTAGGTGTTTGCCCGAGTTCATCTTTATCGATAAGCTCCACGTCCTTCGGAGTTTTCGGGTTTGGAATTTTTGTGTACATCTTGTGTATATATGTAGATAGGTTATTGGTAGGTCGGGGCCCTGTTCCGGTCATAATACATCTATCAGTAGTGGCTTGTAGACATATCATGTCGGTTAGTGCATTATATTGGGCTTGTAGGCCCTGTACGTATATTTTGTTCGCTTGTCAGTTTTAGTAATTATGACGGACTTGCCGGCCCAGCTGTATGTTGATATTCGGTCCACGTTAGTCTCTTTTCAATTTTATATTTTGCATTGCACATTATCTTGTAATTTGGCCCATGGCCAGAGTATACATATCAGAGTCTCTTAGTCGCAAGTTGGTACACAAGGATAGATAAGGCACCAGGTGCCGATCTCTCCCCAGGCTCGGGGCGTGAAAAAATTTGTATCAGAGCAGTTCTGTTCTAGGGAGTCTACAAGCTGTGTCTAGTAGGACCTTGTTTATAGATGTGTGGTGCACCACATTATATAAGCAGGGGACTACATGGAATTTAGGAGTTGGTTACCCTTCTTTCAAATATAAATCGCACTGTGGCACTTAGTTCTAGGAAATTTGAGTTAAGCTTACGTGTTAACGTTTGCATGCACAGATGACATTAACTAGGAAGACTACAGCTAGCCAGAGGAGAGAAACAACAGTAGGTGAGGGGACTAGCAAGGTACCCCAGCAGATGGGCCCAATCGGAGTCACATGGAGAGACCCTTACCTAGCAATTACCGGCTCCTCCACCATCTGAGGAGATTCCTAGGGAGACCACACATTCAGTTCCCCCTCCGCTTGCATCAGATCAGGACTTGAGGAGTGCGGTGCATTTGTTGACACAATTGGTAGCTACCCAGCAACATGCTAGGGCATCCGCTAGTGCAGGACCTTTTGAGGGATCTGGGAGTTCAAGGGTCCATGAGTTTATTGCTTTGAGTCCCCCAGAGTTCACGGGGACAGATCAGAGATAGGACCCACAGGATTGAATAGATCAGTTTCACAGGATCTTTCGAGTTATGCATGTCACGGAGAAGGAGGCAGTTGAGTTAGCAGCTTTTCAACTCCGAGATATAGCCATCCTTTGGTACGAGGGATGGGAAAGGTCCAGGGGACGTGATGCACCTCCTGCCATTTGGGAGAATTTTTCAGATGCCTTACTTGACCAGTACTTACCGCTAGAGATCCGACAGGCCTGATTCGATCAGTTTCTAACCTTCAAGCAGGGAAATATGAGTGGTCGAGAATATAGTCTCCATTTTTCCTCATTGGCCAGATATGCACCATCTGTAGTTGCTACTATGAGGGATAGAATCCACAGGTTTATAGCAGGGTTAGCCCAGAGTTGACCGAGGCGTGTGCCACCACTCCATTGTAGGATAGTATGGATATCTCCGGATGCATGCATTTGCCCAGAATATAGAAAGGGGTAGGCATCGGTCTCAGGAGCAGTCTCAGTGTAGCTAATGGCCCCAATACTTCCAACGGCCACCTAGACCTCTGCCACCTCAGCTACATGGTTACATGAATGACCGCTATACTCAGTCAGGACCAGGTAAGAGCTCCCATGCATCAAGTTTGTAGTGACAACAAGGTTAGGGACATACATCGCCATTCTCGCCGAAGTGTGCCATCTGCGGTAGAGGACACTTGGGCGAATGCTGAGCCTGTTCCGATATTTGTCATACATGTGGACATCCAGGGCATATGATACGAGATTTCCCAAATAGAGATTCTTGGGGTATGGCGCAACCAGCGAATTCAGCAACAGGATCAGCTATGTCTGTGCATCCTTCAGGGTGCGAGTCTTAGTCTTTGGATGGTAGAGGTCGAGGCAGAGGTAGAGGGTTCAATTCAGGTGGTAACCATAGGTAGAGGGTCCAGTTCAGGTGAATATGGGCACAAACCTTCCAGAGAACACGAAAGAAGGCTGAACCCCAATATGAACGAAGTGGTGAAGAAAGAAATTATTAAGTGGTTAGATGCGGGAATCATATTCCCCATCTCTAACAGTAACTGGGTTAGCCCAGTGCAATGTGTACCAAAAAAGGGTGGAATGAGGGTGGTGAAAAATGATAAGAATTAATTGATCTTTACACGAACTGTCACAGGCTGGCGAATCTGTATGGATTACAGAAAGTTGAACTTGGCCACCTGGAAAGACCACTTCCCACTTCCATTCATTGATCAGATGTTAGACAGACTGGCAGGGAGGTTCCATTTTTGTTTCTGGATGGGTACCTAGGGTATAATCAGATCTCTATTGCACCAGAGGATAGAGAGAAGACCTCATTCACCTGCCCCTATGGGATTTTTTCTTTTCGGAGAATGCCATTTAGCCTATGCAATGCACCTGCCATATTATAAAGGTGCATAATGGCCATCTTCACAGACATGGTAGAAGAAATAATGGAGGTTTTCATGGATGATTTCTAAGTAGTGGGAAATTCGTTCGAAGACTGCCTAAAAAATCCAAGGAGAGTGTTGAAAATGTGTATAGAGACTAATCTGGTACTAAACTGGGAGAACTGCCATTTCATGGCACAAAAGGGTATAGTCTTAGGACACTTGGTATCAATCAAGGGCATTGAGGTGGATCACATAAAAGTTGATGTGATAGCAAAACTTCCACCACCCACATCCGTCAAAGAAATCAGAAGTTTCCTTGGGCATGCCGGTTTCTACTGGAGATTTATAAAAGACTTTTCCAAAATTCCTAACCCTTTGTGTAAATTGCTAGAAAAAGATCACCCTTTTGTGTTTTCTGATGATTGCAGGGTAGCATTCGAGGAATTAAAGAAAAGACTAATCACAACACCTATCATTGTTGCCCCCGACTGGAAGCAACCATTAGAGCTAATGTGTGATGCAAGTGACTATGCAGTGGAAGGAGTGCTAGGACAACGAAAAGATAAAATCATGCACCCAATTTACTATGAAATTAGAACGTTGAGTGGAGCCCAGCTGAACTACATTATGACTAAAAAGGAGATGCTAGCAGTAGTGTTCGCGTTTGACAAGTTCATATCGTACCTGGTAGGCTCAAAGGTAATTATTTATACTGATCATGATGCTCTCAGGTACATGATCAACAAGAAAGAGTCAAGAGCGTGCCTGATTCGTTGGGTGCTGCTGCTACAAGTGTTCGACTTAGAAATTCGTGACGAAAAGGGCACGGAAATCAAGTTGATGCTCACTTATCACGACTGGAAGGAGTTGAAAAAGCAGTTGAGGTAGAACAGATTCTGGAAAACTTTCCAGATGAGTTCCTACTAGCCACGAGCCTTGAGGAAGTGCTACCGTATGCAGACATTGCAAACTACATGGTGAGCGTTATAGTCCCCTATGACCTTTCCTCTATGCAAAAGAAAATGTTTTACCGTGATTTCCACATGTATTATTGGGATGAACCTTATCTTTTTCGGATTTGGGTTGAAAATATGATCTGGAGGTGTGTCCCCGAGATAGATCAATCTTCTGTTTTACAGGCATATCACGCATCGGCATATGGTGGACATTTCGGAGGAGTCAGGACAACTGCGAAAATTCTAGAAGCAGGTTTCTACTGGCCAACTGTGTTTAAGGATGCACATTTATGCGTCAAGGGCTGTGATGAATGCAAGTGAACCGGGAATATTTTCCGTCGCCATAAGATGCCCATGAACCCAATTCAGGAGGTTGAGGTGTTCGACATTTGGGGAATAGACTTCATGGGTCTCTTTGTCAGTTCATATGGAAATAAGTACATACTTTTTTCTGTAGACTACATGTCCAAATTGGTGGAAGTTGCAGCACTCCCCACCAATGACTCAAGGGTGGTGATTGAGTTTTTGAAGAAGAACATATTCACCCGTTTCGGCACCCCAAGGGCCATAATTAGTGATAGGGGCACTCATTTATGTGATCGATCCTTTGAGACATTTCTAGAGAAGTACGATGTACGCCACAAGGTGGCAACTCCATATCATCCTCAGAAAAGTGGGCAAGTAGAAGTGTCAAACAAAGAGATAAATATTGTGTTAACCAAAACCGTGAATGCCACAAGAATGGAGTGGGCGAAAAAGTTAGATGCTGCACTTTGGGCTAATAGAACTGCTTTCAAAACACCAATTGTCATGTCACCATACAAGTTGGTGTTTGGGAAGGCCTGTCACTTTCTGGTGGAGTTAGAGCATAGAGCTTGGTGGGCGCTGAAACAGTTGAATCTAGACATGGACGCTGCGGGAACGAATAGAGTCATTGAGTTGCATGAACTGGATGAGTTCTGGTATCTTTCTTGTTAGAGCACAAGATTGTACAAAGAGAGAATGAAGAGGTTGCATGACAAGAATATTATTTACCGGAATTTCAAACTCGAAGATATGGTATTGCTTTACAATTAAAGATTAAGGCTATTTCTGGGTAAACTAAAGTCACGATTGTCTGGACCATTTCATGTGGTTGAAGTGCTCCCTTCAGGTGTTGTATAGATTGCCACAGAGAAAGACTCTCGCACGTTTAGAGTCAATAGGCATAGATTGAAACATTATGTGGGCATGGACGAAGTAAAGTAAGTGTCAAAACCTTATGTTAAATTATTTTCTAAAGATTGTTGAAATAATTGGGCTATAAGCCGTGTTTGGAGCCTTGTGCCGATCTGTTTAGACCCTTTGGGGGGTTTTTTACTGTTGGTTTCCTCACTATGTATTGATGATTTCACTCAGCCACATTGTACTTACTGTTTTCGAAACTCAGGCGGATTTACACTACTTGAGATTTAAAAATGATGTTTTGGGTTGAGTACCTTGTTTTACTGATTCGCCTGGGGGGCCTTTTGAGTGGTCCTTCTGAGTGAGGCCGAGGGCCTGATTGTGAAGTGTTGAGTGATACTAGTGCTTGTGATGAAGGAGACCCTCTGGAGTCTGTACACACCCCCAGTGAGTGCACAGAGTGCCAAGTGTCGAGTGCCTAGTGCCGAGTGATGAGTGATTGGGAGGCATGACTGACTGTGAGGTGCTGAGCGGCTGATTATGAGTGATCGTGAGGCATGCCCGAGGGGCTTATTATGATACATCTTCTCTTTATATCTCGTTATCAAACACATGTAGTTATTGGATCATGCCAAAATGAAGGAAAGGTTTAGCCTTAACATACCTAAATCGATTCTCTTGAAAATCCCTCTAACACACATCAATTGCGACAATTCACGTAATGACGGATCGAAGTAGGGAAAAATCCATATGATATTCTTGAGAAAGATTGTAATGTGCTCTCTTAAAATCGAAATTCCCGTTGCTACTACCTTATGAAGTCTTGTATGAATTTGTTGTAGTACAAGAAAGGAGTCCATGCATGTCGTTCCATCTTCTGCCTTCTTCATTAACCTTATAAGAATGTTGCTGGAACTGCTGTCTAATTTCCCAGCTGATCAAGGAAAGCATTTCATCCTCTATCTTTCTATTTCAACAGCAGCTGAAAAAGTGTTCTTTTATCAATGACCTATCTTCTTCACAAGTTTCCATGTTGGTGTTAGAATAATATGTTGATCCAGTAGGTAACTGCTCAAGCTTTCTCAATGTTTCATCTTCTTTTGTAAATGTCACGACCCCAAATCCTAAACCAGTCGTAATGGCGCCTACGTGGAACTAGGCTAGCCAACAATCAGATATTTACAGTTTCTTTCCAAAATCCCAACCTTTTTCGACATTCATAAACGTATATAAAATTACTGAATCTATTAAGCATAAATAAACAGTTAAACAGTCCAAAAACCATCCCCAAAACCCGGAGTCAACATGTCATGAGCATCTAAGGAATATACCAAAAAGTGTGCTATTATAATACAAAAGCTCAGGACGAATAACTAAGTGCAACATAACAAGGGAAAACAGAGATGCTGCGAACGGTGAAAAACAACCTCTAGGTCCCGAACTGCGGCTCCGCACGGAATAGATGGCTAACGCTCGGTATCGGCACCTATATCTGCACACAGGGGTGCAGGGGGTAGTGTGTGTACTACAACTCAGTAGTAATGGAAATAAATCAAGTCTAAGAAGTACGAAACACATAAAATCAAATCATCAGTTCACAATATGCACAAACGTTCTTTCCAATAGTATATACATATATATATATATATACATATATATACATATATATATATATATATATATATATAT